>CAUYQV010115874.1:0-23783 GCA_963574575.1 Galagoides demidoff
TTGCAGCCATCATTGTTGTTTTGGCAGGCCCGGGCTGGGGATTCGAACCCGCCACCTTAGGTGTACATGGCTGGCGCCTTAGCCAATTGAGCCACAGGTGCCGAGCTATGGCTTCTTTCTTTTTTTGAATTTCAGATTACCATGAGGGTATACATGGTTAGGTTACATTGTTTGCATTTGTTAGGTGAAGTCCCTGTTGTAGTTGAGCCCTTCACCCATGAGGTGTGCCATATACTCCTATGTTGTGCCCATTAGGTAAGAGCTTGCCAACTCCCTTCCTCCTTCCCTCTTGGCTTTCACGTAGTATAATGTTTTTGAGATAATCTTACAGTTTTTTTTTTTTTTTGGTGATTTGTTCCTTTTTATTACTGGGTAGTGTTCCATTGTGTAGCTATACCTCAATTTGCTGTTTTTTCCCCATTTTGGATAAACTGTTTATCTTTTGACATATTGATGGAAATTTGAGTTATGTTCAGTTTGGGGCTATTTAAAGATTCTATGAGCATTTGTATATAAGTCTTTGTGTGGCCATATATTTTCATTTCTCTTGGATAAACACCCATGTCTCAACATGTACTCAAAGTATTATTATTATTTCTTTTTGGGGACCAGAGTCTCACTCTGTTGCTCTGGGTAGAGTATCCTGGGTAGAGTGCAATCATCATAGCTCACAGCAACCTCAAAGTCTTAGGCTTGAACGATCCTCTTGTCTCAGTCTTCTGAGTAGGTAAGATGATAGGCGCCCACCAAGATACTTAGTACATTAGTCTTGTGTACTAGTTTTTCTATTTTAAGTAGAGATGGGGGTCTCGGTTTTTGCTTAGGCTGGTCGCCAACTCTTGAGTTCAAGAAATCTGCCTGCCTTGGCCTTCCAGAATGCTAGGATTACAGGCGTGAGCCACTGTGTCTGGTAAAGTATTTTAATTTATGTATGTGACTGATGATACAGAGGCCAATGCCACTGAAAGAAGACTTTTTTTACTTAGGTTTCCCAGGAGGAGGGTCCCCATGGGGAAGCACCAAGTTTTGGTCAGGAGGCAGAAGCAGGAGTGAGGGGAAAGTCCAAGCCAGAGCCTTTGTTAGGGTTTCTGTGTGACTGGCAAGGCGGGGCAGAGTAAACAGCTTAGGATTGTCTGGTTTGAATAATGTGTGGGCTTGGGGCTACAAGGGTGGTCTCTAGTTGCCTGACACCTAGCTTAGATGATTTAGGGAAGGGGAAATATTGGCTTAGTGAGTCAGAGTTAGATAAGGAGGTGATTCAGAGCATGGATCTCAGGGGAGAGGTAAACAACCTTAGCTGTCAGTTTGGTCCTGTAATTAATGGAGTCCAAACAGACAAATACAGAATCTAAGAAAATATAGTTAAAACAACTCAGGACTGGAATTACCGAGTCGTAAGGAGATGTGTGTTAAACTTTATAGATACTAGTAGCTCTTTTTCAAAGGGTTGGACCATTTTACATATCCGTCATCAATGCAGGAGAATTCTAGTTGCTATGCATCCTCTTTAACACTTGATGTTATCCATCTTTTAAATTTTAGACATATAATGAGTGTATAGTGGAATCTCATTGTGATTTTAATCTGAATTTCTATAATGACTAATGATGTTGAACATTTTTTGTAATTGGTCATTCATAAATCTTTTGTGAAACTTTTTTTGCGTGGAGCACCTGTTCAAATCTTTTTGAGGGGGGTGTCTTCTTTTTACTGCATTGTAGGAGTTCTTTATATATTATGGATACAAATTCTTCATCACATTTACAAATTTCAACTATTGTCTCCTAATCTATTCATTTTCCCATTCATTTTCTTTTCTTTTTTTGAAGATAGTCTCACTTTGTCTCCCTGGTAGAGTGCCATGGCATCACAACTCACAGCAACCTCCAACTCCTGGGCTCAAGTGAGTCTCTTGCCTCCAACTCTCAAGTAGCTGGGACCACAGGTGCCCACCACAATGCCTGACTATTATTTTTGGTTGCAGCCATCATTGTTGTTTGGCAGGCCCGGGTTGGATTCAAACCCGCCACCTTAGGTGTATGTGGCTGGTACCTTAGCCACTTGAGCCACAGGCGCCAAGCCAAGTGATCCTCTTTTCTCAGGGTCCCAAGTAGCTGGGTCTACAGGTGCCTACCACAACACCTGGCTATTTTTTAGAGACAGGGTCTCGCTCTTGCTCAGGCTGGTCTGGAACTCCTGAGCTCAGATAATCTACCCACTTCGGCCTCCCAGAGTGCTAGGATTATAGGCATGAGTCACCACACCTAGCCTCCCATTCATTTTTTTAATGGTGTTTTCCAAAGAGTGAATATTTTAAATTTCAGCAAAGCCCAATTTAACACTTATTTCCTTTAGGGTTCATGCTTTTTTGCATCTTAAGAAACTTTTGCCTACTCTGAGGTCACAAAAAATTTCTCCTATGTTTTCTTCTAGACATTTTATAGTTTTAGCTTAAGCATTTAGGTCCTATGATCCATTTTAAATGAAGTTTTGTGTATGGTGTGAAGTAAAGCCAAGGTTCATTTTTTTTTTCCTATGTGAACATTCGGTTGTTCCAGAAACATCACTTTCCTCCTGTCCAGGGCCTGCCTTGACTCCTTCTGGTACTATGGATTCCTAAAGATACAGCTACAATTCCTGTTTGCTTTAAGCCTTGGCTATTCTGTTCTACATCTTGAAAGGTAGGGTCACTTACCATGGTAACCCTGCTGACAACACCATCAGATAATATATCCAGCCCCCTCTGTATCCCTCTCCCAAGGATACAGGAATTCTGGACCCCTTTTATGTGTCGTGGGGGCTAAGGGAGTCTTGGGTGGTTTGTTGTAAGTCCAGTATCTTTGGGCTTGCAGCATTCAAGCTCATTCAACATCATGATCATTCTAGAGAAGCAGAAAACCAGTTGAAAATTCTAAATTCACCCTTAGCCTACTTGGACTTTCTATCAGAGGTTATTTTGTCAGCGTCACCCACAACCTTTAGTTTGGGGCTCCCATCCAGAATGGAGAGGGTGCTGGATTCCTCTACCTGTGGACTCTGCAGATTCTTACTCTAGTTCTATCTTCTCTGATTCTCCCTTTTCACTCTGACCAATGCTCTAGCTCTCCATTTCACCCAAGGAGGTTATAAACTTTTTTATTATCACATCCTGAAGTCTCTCTCCTACGGCTTTTGGTAGAGCTTTTTGGTAATAAAACTACTGTTAATCTAGAAAAGGAAAATTCTGGATTTCAACATATTTCTTTCTTTTTCTCAGCAAGTTTAAGATTATTCACTAATAATAATTAGCTCTATTATTATTTTTTGAGACTGAGTCTCATTTTGTTGCCCTTGGGAGAGTGTGGTGGTGTCATAGTTCACAGCAACCTCAGACCCTTGAGCTCCAGTGATTCTCTTGCCTCAACCTCCCAAGTAGCTGGGACTACAGGCTCCTACCATGACACCCAGCTAGTTTTGGATATGAGGTCTTGCTCTAGCTTAGGCTGATGTTGAACTTGGGAGTTCAGACAATCTGCCCACCTCAGCTTCCCAGAGTGCTGGAAAGCTCTATTATTATTCACTAATAATAATAGTGGGAGGACACTCAAAGGGGAAAAACAAATACTGTAGGGAGTATTGTCTATCCCCAAAGGTTAATAAAATCTGTTCATTGAACAAGGGGAGCTATTGGACAACTTAATTTTGGGGACATATAAACCACACTGGTCAGGGATGCTCTTCTGGCAATATGGACAATTAGATTCTCTGACCAGCCCTCCTGCCAAATATGGAAAACAGCTAAACATGCTGAATAAAATGTAAGAAAAAAAATTTTTTTAGTGTGTTGATAAGCTTTCCAGAAAGTAAGAAATACTCAAAGGTCAAAATACCAAGTAAAATCTGGAATCCAGAGACTTAAAAGCATTAAAGTTTTAGGCTTTTGCCTGGAGGAGATTTGCCAGGTTGGGTGAGCGCCTTGCTGGCTCTCTGCTGCCCAGGGCGTGGCACATGGTAGATTTCCCTGAGGAAGTCTTGTCACTCTCTTCCTTCATACCCTTTGCCCTGCTCCAGAGGCTTCCAGGGCCCTGCTCCTCAAAGCGAGGAGCAGAATAGCAGCACAGTCATCTCCTGGGAAGTTGGTAGAGATGTAGAATGTCATCCCCGACACCACCTCAGACTCACTGAATCGGACTCTGCATTTTCACAAAATCTTAGGGTGACCATTGCTTCTATGTCTGGGAAGCACTGATCTCAGGAGCTTGCAGAAATTTCAGTTGGTAGCTTCAGAAATGTCCACCAGATGGCGGGTTTGCAACAGGCGCAGGCAGCTGGAGCCACTGTCAGCCACCCAAGTCCCCTTCTAATTGTCCTGGAAGTGGCACTAGAAGTTTAGAGCAATTGCTCATTAATTGTGGAAGGAATGATTGGGAGAGAGAGCCTCAAGGAGACCCTAATCCGAGAGTGGCAGGCGGTGGAGTGTGAGCCATGAATTCCCCCTTTCCAGGCATTCTCCGATTGTTTTTACATGAAATGTTTAGTGAGAGTGATAGGCTACACCCTTTCATGTTACAGACAGCAAATCAAGGCCCAGAGAGGGGAAGAGACTTCACCAAGTGTTCAGGAGCCACAGAGAGTGTGGGAGCCAGAACTGGAAGTCAGGTCTCAGGCTGCCTGGCCTGGGCTGGGAGCACATTTACAAAGGGAGGGCAAGTGAATCAGCCTGCTCAGTCCATGATGACCAGAGTGACTGCCTGTCCCTTGCCTGGCCCCCCACTTGCTCTTTGAACAATTATCTGTTTTCTCTGGGAGCGCTAGAAAAAGGTGCTGTAATAAATCAGTTGGAATTTTTAATGGACTTTTCATAATATTTGGGGTCCTGGACTTAACCTCCAGGGGAGCAAAGCATCAGTGTTAACTGGGAACAGACAGGATCAACCCTGGCCCCCATATGGTTCCCTGGGAATCTTGATGGACCCTGAATCTACAGCAGGCACCTGCTATGAGCGACTGCTCTTCAAAAAACTTTCATTCCAACTTGTTTAGTTTTGTTCTTTTTCTTTCTTTCTTTCTTTTTTTTTAAGAGACAGAGTCTCACTTTGTTGCCCTCAGTAGAGCGCTGTGGCGTCACAGCTCACAGCAACCTCCAGGTCTTGGGCTTAGGTGAGTCTCTTGCATCAGTCTCCCGAGTAGCAGGGACTATAGGCGCCCACCACAACGCTTGTCTATTTTTTTTTTTTTATTGCAGTTTGGCCAGGGCCAAGTTTGAACCCACCACCTTCAGTATTTGGGGCTGGTGCCCTACTCACTGAGCCACAGGCGCTGCCCTAGTTTTGTTTTTTTAGTTGTAAGAATGAAGATTCACTTTAGGAAACCTGAGTACATTTTTCTGTTATTTTTTTCCTAAGTAAGAATACATTTGGATCAATTAGGGAAATCACCTAGAATTCAAGAACAGAAGACTTCATAGAGTTGATGCTCTTTGAGCTGGACCTATATGTGTCCATAGTATAAGGAAATTTGAAATTTGGAGGGAAGCAAAGAGTTATAATAATCTTCAGTTCTACCCTGTTGTTAACCATTGATGGGAATGTAAATTGGTGCAGCCACTATGAAAAGCAGTATGAAAAGCAGTCCCTCAAAAAAATTAAAAATAGAACTGCTATATGACCCAGCAATCCCACTCTTGGGTACATGTTGAAGGGAAATGAAATCAGTATTCAGTGAGGTATTTGCACTCCCCTGTTGACCACAGCACTATTCACCATAGCCTGAGTATGGAAACAACCTAAATGTCTGTCAACATATGATTAGATAAGAAAATGTAATATACAAAAAGCAATACTCAACCTTAAAAATAAAATCCTGTCATTTGCAACAACATGTCTAACCTGAGGTCTGCTCACAGAGATTTGAATTCAGGTAAATCCAAGTACATATGTGGAAACAATTACAACCACCATCTCCTGCACATATCCTGGACCCCATATAATAAGTCCAGAGGACTAAGAATTGAGTGGGCAATGCAGGGCAAGGATGCCCAAGGGGCTGCGATACTGAGAGGGGACTTTTACATAGTCCAATTTCCCCATCCCTAGTCTCACAGCAGGTGTGGGACCTGCAGCCAGAATCCCTGCGTTGGAAGGTCAGCCTTGAAAGGAACTCAAAGCCATTCAGCCTAACACTAACCTCCAGCAGGGGAGAGATATAGCAGCTGCTGGGAAGGGAGCCCCATCCACTGCCAGGCGTTGTCAGTTCCATTGCTCTTTTTTTTTGCATATAGATTGCTTTGTCTGCTTGTTTCACCTCACAAAGAATTTGAGGGAACTCCCAAATACATTAGAGGACAACAAATTAAAAATAGATAGGTGAGGAAGTGGGGCAAAGGGAAATTGAAAGTAGAAAAATTATATAATTATAAATCCAGGGAAGTGTAAGACTCATCTCAAAATGCAGATCATTGCAAGGCCATTCTCAGCTGCATGGTGGAGGTGGGATACAGCACACTGGGGGAAAACTCAGCCATACAAGAAACAGTCATTTATTTATTTTTCTTAATCAAATTTTCTGACACACAATCCCATCTGACCAGGCCAATGGAATCTTCTGTTGCAGATGGTAAGGAGCATCTGGCCTTCACAGGGGTTCCCAGAAACACGAAGCCTCACCCAGATCCCAGAAAATGGTAGATATTTGTTGACTGTCCTCCCACGATCCATTGTCCCTCTGCAGCATTCTTTTTTTTTGACACAGAGTCTCAAGCTGTCTCCCTGGATAGAGTGCTGTGGCATCACAGCTTACAGCAACCTTCAACTCCTGGGCTCAAGTGAGTCTCCTGCCTCCACCTCCCAAGTAGCTGGGACCACAGGCACCCACCACAATGCCTGGCTATTTTCTTTTGGTTGCAGCCGTCATTGTTGTTTGGTGGGCCTGGGTTGGATTCGAACCCACCACCTTAGGTGTATGTGGCTGGTGCCTTAGCCACTTGAGCCACAGGCGCTGAGCCTCTGCAGCATTCTTAACAGCTCTAGAGTCTCCTTTTGACAGCAGCCACAGGGTTTAGGTTAGACTGGCCTTGTTTTCAGTTTTAGAGAAGGGTCCTGCTGGTCTGAAGACAAGGTCTTGCTCTGTCACCTAGGCCAGAATGCAGTGGCAACATCATAGCTCACTGCAACCTCAAACTTCTGAGCTCAAGTGATTTGCCTGCCTCAGCCTACTGAGTAGTGGGGACTATAGGTGTCTGCCACTGCACTTAGCTAATTTTTCTATTTTTGTGTAGAGACGGGGTCTCATTCTTGGTCAGGATGGTCTTGAACAACTGGACTCAAGTGATCTTCCCACCTCAGCCTCCCAGAGAGGTAGGTAAGTCAATTTCACCATCTCCTCCCACCTGCCACTATCCGTGGTTTGTGGTAAGCCTCAGTCCAATCAGAGCAAACCTCAGGACATGTGTTCTCTGGGTTTGGGAACCAGTGGTTTTTATCCCATGAATGAATGGGGAAACTGCATCCCTGGGGCAGTCTTGTGACCATGAGAAGAGTCAGCCTAAGAACAAAGCCAACCCACAGAAAAGCAAAGAGGAAAGAGAACTTCAGAGCAAAGGAATGGGAGCCTGACTAACCATGACTGAGACCGGCCCTACTTTTGAACAAATCCACATTATTTTTGAGCAGAGCAGAATTTGAGTAGTGTTTTCTCTTCTGTGAAACTGAAGTTCTCCTGCTGGATGCAGCATTCAGCTGCCACACTGTTAAGGCTGTTGCTGACCACCCAAGAATCCAAACCCACAGGACCATAGCCTATGATCCTTGTGCCGGAGCCATTGGGGGATGACTGTTATGAATGATCAATGATAGATGTGGAGTTAAGGATTATTATAACCCTTTGCTTTCCCCAGTGTGTTTTTTGGATTTCTTGATAGTCTGGGCATCCCCAAGAGAGTGTCTTGTAGGGGTTAAAGCTGTAAGCACGCGTACTGTCAGGGGAGGAAAAGATTGAGGGCTGCTGCCTCCCACACGTGCAGTCTTGCACCACTGTGTGGTGGGAGCTGGACTGAGAGAGGTGTAGATGTTTCTCTGTGTTTTCTCACAGGTCAGTGTCACTATTTCAGGTAAGAACCCTCTCTTCCTGGTGCTAAGAAAAATTCCAGCCCTGGTGCTATTGGCCAACATATCATGATAGCATGGATAATATTTTTCGTGTTACTCTCACCAAACACAGGCATCTAGGATAATACCAGAGTGTGTGCAGTAATCAGCAGTTCTATGTAGGGCACACTCCAAGAATCCAGTGCTACTAAAACCAGGTTCTGTAGTTGTCCCCTGATGCTGCACACATCAAGGACTCCTTACAGATATACACCAGTTTCTGGTGGCAGAGGATCTAAGATTCTATGAGTATCAGTTGGCTATGATATGATGTCACTGAGTTGAGCACAAAGCCACCAACTAACCAGCATCTCCAGAAATGTGAAGGCTCTTTCCTTTTAGGTTCTTAGATAGACACTTCTATTACCTACAGAACAACAGTGGTTGGGGGGAAAGTTTACTTTTAAATTCCAGTTCTGGGGTCCATAATGTGGACCTTAGAAAAGTCCCTTTTCTACTCTGGGTTACCATTTTCCAATGAGGACAATGAGGAGCTTGGAGATCATGTGTTCCGGCAATCTTGGTTTCTATGACAGTTACTCACTCAGTTAGGTGTTTCTGAAATACCAGGTTCCTCACAGCAGCCTTCACATCCTTGTTCCTTAGGCTGTAGATAATGGGGTTCAGCATGGGGGTCACCACCCCATAGAAGAGGGAGATGAGCTTGTCCGCAAGGTCCTGCTTGTCCACCTCCAGAGGGTCCTTAGACTTGGGCTTCCCATACATGAAGAGGATGGTCCCATAGAAGACGACCACGACTGTGAAGTGGGCAGAGCAGGTGGAGAAGGCCTTTTTCCTCCCCTCAGTGGAGGGGATCCTCAGGATGGTGGCAATGATGAACACATAGGAGACAGAGATGAACAGGGCTGGGACTCCCAGGAAAATCACATTTGATACCCCCATGCTGATCACATTAATGGAGATGTCAGCACAGGCCAACTTCAGGACAGCCAGGATCTCACAGGTGAAGTGGTTGATGACATTGTCCCCACAGAAGGGCAGCTGCATTGCCTGGGATGTCTGTACTACAGAGTTGGTGATACCAGCTGCCCAGGAGCCAGCAGCCATGGGCACATAAGCAGCCTTGCTCATGACCACAGGGTACCTAAGGGGGTTGCAGATGGCCACATAGCGATCAAACGCCATCATGCTCAGGAGCACACACTCTGTGGCCCCCATGGCAAAGGAGAGGAACATCTGGACAGCACAGCCTGAGAAGGAGATGGTTTTCCTGGGGGTCAGGAAGCTGTCAAGGATGAGGGGGACAGAGGAGCTTGTATAGCAGATGTCCAGGAAGGAGAGATTCCCCAGGAAGAAGTACATGGGTGTGTGCAGGTGGGAGTCCAGGATGGTCACCAGGATGAGGACCCCATTGCCCAGCAGGATCACCAGGTACATCAACAGGATGAGCACAAAGAATATTTTCTCCAGCTTTGGGTGGGCAGAGAGGCCCAAGAGAATGAAGCCCATCACAGGGGAGGTCTCATTGGATCTGTCCATGGTGAATTTGCAAAAGGGTTAATCCAAATCTGTCCACCAAGAGACTGGCAAGCACAGCCTCCTGGAGATGGGGAATAGGTTTTGAAGTGCAAGATCCCACCTAGAAGGACCCTTAAATAAACTCTATCCCTTTAGTGTGGTATTTTAAAGGGCAGAATCATAGGAGTAAGGGCATATCAGAGGGAAACAGGCATTTACAGCAGTCCAGCTTCAAATCTTCTCAAGCACTCCCAAGTACCTAAACAGATACAAACACAAATCCACTCTGAAGGAGAGTTAACATCACCCCAGTCTTCAAATCATTTCTACAAATGATCTTTTTTTGGGGAGGAGAACAGAATCTCATTGTTGCCCTTGGTAGAGTGCCACAGCGTTACTGCTCACAGCAACCTCAAACTCTTGGGCTTAAGCGATTCTCTTGCCTCATCCTCCTAAGTAGCTCGGACTACAGGTGCCCGCAACAACACCTGGCTATTTTTTTGTTGCAGTTTTCATTGCTGTTTAGCTGGCTCAGGCTGGGTTTGAACCTGCCAGCCTGAGTGTATGTGGCCGGTGCCCTACCCACTGAGCTATAGGTGCTGCCCCATTTCTACAAATAATTTTGAAAACAACATCTGGCACACATTTAGAAGGAACAAGGTACACAAGGACACAAGATGACATAAATGAAAACCAACAGAAAAAGCAACAACAGATTATAAAGCTTCCCTCTGCTTGGGACAGTGGGAGCCAAGAAGACAGCTCTAGTGACACCTTCTGAGAGAATCAGTTCAGGCCATCTAACACCAACAACACCAAGGTCTTAACATCTTGCTGATTCTTTTGTACATTTGGGGCACTGAGTGAGCCCTGGACACCATGGCTGAGTTGAATGAACTATTCTCTTCACTCTCCATTGCACGCACCAGAGGCACTGATTTGTTCCCTGAGATTGTTCACAGAACCCCAGGCCTGCTATTACTGGGCCTTCTTCTTACTGGGAAGGTTAAATCTCTCCTGATAAAGATTCTTTAATTTCCCAAACTTTAGTTAGCCTCCTATGTTCTTGTAAAATTCAGTTTTAGTAAAGAATCCTGCTAAGTCGGTTTATCAAGAAACCCCCATCCTCCATATCTGATCACACTCAGTATCTGACCAGGACTTTCATCTTCCACCACCCCACAGAGGATGTCTGATTGCCCTGGCTGTCTTTAGAAAGAACCTGGTTAGGTTGATTTAGCCACAATCCCCCTTACCCCTGATGTTTTCTTTTAGTAATTTTTCCACCCACTGATTCCAACCCTGCTCCTTGGCTATAACTTTGCACTTGCCTGTGCTGTATTTGGAGTTGAACCCCGTCTCTCTTCCCTACTGCAAACCCCCCCAGTACTTGTTAAGATGATCCTATATAAAGTCTACTTTATCATGCTTTAACAAGTATCATTGAATAATTTTTTGTTTGACACTCCTCAGATTTCTAAGTGCTCCTCAAACTAGGATTTGTGCTGGGACAGTAAAAAATTTGCAGGCAACTTTGAGAGCGTTGGGTATTCAGTTTTATTTGCACTGTATCTAAAATACTTACAAACCTCCCAGATATCTGTCTCTATAAGAACTCTCAGAATCAAGCCCCTTCCTCGCTTGTTCCTGCCTACTGAGCTCTGAGACACTCCTATGTTGGTGCTTAGTACATTACAGCTGTACCCAAGTCAACGTCATAATAATTCAATTCAGGTTAACGGACATTTATTGGACATATGCTTTGAGCCAGGTGTAATTTTAGGTGCAGGAGACGTAACAGTGAAAGTTCTTTTGTGGTCTCTGACCACAAAGAACTCAAAATCTAGTGGAGAAACAGTCATGCAAACAAATAATTACTTCACCATTAACCATTATTCTAATGTAAAGGACAACAGGCCTTAGGGTCTATTTTCCAGGTAGAGAGCCCCTGAAGGGCAGTCCCTAAGGTTATGAATGAGATAGGCTCTGTGGGTTTGTTTGTAAGTTGAATTTGTATATAAATTGGAACCAGTACACTTACCTAGTACCTGTGATAGCCTCCATTTCTAAGTGTGAATTGGATGCCAGTTGGATGTTTGTAACTGAGAGACTGCCTATACTACATTCCTGATAGTAGAGCCTAGGTTTGACTGTCTGAGTGATGTGAGGCTCTTTTCTTCCTGGTAAGGCTCACTTCATTTCAGAGTAGTAACCCTTTGATATTGAGCTGAAGTCTGCCCTGGTTTCTGAAGGTCTCAAAGGCAGTTAATCTCTTTTATACACAATAGCCCTCCAAATATCCAGAAATAGAATGTCTTTAGCATGAAGATGTATAAGAATAAATTCCTCCATTTTACCTAGGACCTTCACAAAACAGATATGAATATCTTAGAGACAAACATATCAAAAGACTGATACTAAGAATGGTCCCCTAGCTGGAAGATGGCTGGGTGCCTAAGACACACTGCAACTATGATTTGCCATCTGGGGTTTTCATTCCATGCTGGCTGGCCAACTTGACTCTTCCAAGAACCTGGATCACAGGAAGAGAATATTCCCTCTGTATCCTCATCACCAGATCCAGACGCATGCTCATCATTACTGTTGGACTTTGCACTCTAATTATGAAATGAGAAAGAGCCCAACAGTTTTAATGAAGAAAGGACAACTGAGTGTGAGTTGAAGACAGGTAGCTGCGTGGTCCCTGGCAAGCCCTCTTTCCCCTTGTGCAACAATGCAGTAAAAGCAGATGCTCTTAGACACGCTTGCAGCCTGTTGAGTCTGTTCAGTTCTGTGAGAATAATACACTAATACAAGTGCATCATCTCTCACCTTCTCAAGCCCCATTACATTGCAGTCAAATCTGATGACAGAAATGTAGCTGTGCCAATGAAAACTTTGGTATTTCTCTAATCAAACCTTGCACTTACTTTTCATCAGAAACATGGTGAGCAAGAATGATCAATTTTCTAAGGGTTGGAAAGAGCCAGGGTGAGGGCTCAGAACATATGATGGGTGAAGGGTCCTCTCCCTCCACCTGCCTTGTGTGCTCAGGGCACAATCTCCAAAGGACTAGCCACCACTCTTAGAAGATAATTTAAATTACAGTTTGTTCTCTGGGGCTGTTTTAGTCCCTGAAGTCATTTAAAGTTTGGAAAGTAAGTTGTCCTCAGTTTCAAAACTTTGTATACTTCTGGGATAACATCCCCAGGATCCAATTATACTGGAGGTACTGGGGGATGTTTGCTGCCTGCTTCTTCTCCCTTGATTTTCTCTTTCCTGTTTTCCTCCTTTCCTTTCCTTTCCTTTTCCTTTTCCTTTCCTCAGAGCCTCAAGCTGTCACCCTGGGTAGAGTGCATTACAGCTCACAGCAACCTCCAACTCCTGGGCTTAAGCAATTCTCTTGCCTCAGCCTCCCAAGCAGTTGGGACTATAGGCACCTGCCACAATGCCCGGCTATTTTTTGGTTGTAATTGTCATTGTTGTTTGGCTGGATTTGAACCCACCAGCTCTGGTGTATGAGGCTGGTGCCTTAGCTGCCTCCCTTCTTTCTCTCTGAACATCATTATCCCATTAACCACATCCAACAGCCCATGGGTCAGTGATTACATGGTTTATTTAAACCCCCCACTCTTTTGGGGGGCACTGCAGCTGAGACCCGTTACCCCCTGTCTATGCTTGTGCAGTGTTTTGGGAGTGGGCCTGAGTGAGGCTAATACCCTCCAACTTTTCACCTTGGTGGATTAAGCAACTTGAGGCAATATGCTCTGTTTTGCCTCAACCTCACTGAGTAGCCAACTAAGTCACTGTATTTTCAGTGTTCTATCATCTGTGTGTGCTCTGAGATCTCATGGGAGTCATTGACAGAATGTGACCCAGGATAGGTGCAGAGAATGGGCACATTTCTTGATTTAGCAATTATTAAGTGTATACTTCATAAAAGGTAAAAATGGGCCAACTAACCCATTCTCTGCCTTCTGGGAGTGTTCCTCTTAGTGGCAAGAGAGAGGCATATGAAAAGATATAATACATTGATCCTTGAACCAGTGCAGAAGTGGGAATGCCAACTCCATGCAGTCTAAAATTTGTGTAAAACTTCTGACTCCCTCAAAATTTAGCTACTAATAGCCTACTATTGACTGGAAGCCTTACTGATAACATGAACAATTGATTAACACATATTTGGTACACATGTGAGTTCAGAAAATTAAGTTTGTGAACTCATCCTAGAAAAAGTGCTACATACCTCATTCCTGACTGTCACTACAGTCACCTTCAAAGGACTCCCCTTGGGAAGCTATGCACCAATGCCAGCGCCTAGTCCACCCTTCAAAGCACTTTTTCTAGGATGAATTTGTGAGCTTAATTGTCACTCTGTGTACAGTGATAGCTCTGCTGACCATTCCAGAAAAAAAATTCCAAAATTGCTTTGAAGGGTGGACTAGACACTAATGTCAGTGCATAGCTTCCCAGGGGGAGTGCTTTGAAGGTGACTATAGTGATATTCATTAACCAGGTATGTAGCACTTTCTCTAGGATGAGTTTGTGAACTTAATTGTCTGACCTCGGTATGTATTCTATACACTGTATTCTTACACTAAAGTAAGCTAGAGGAAAAAAGTTATTAAGAAAATCATAAAGAAGAGAAAACTATATTTATTATTCATTTAGTCAAAGTGGATCATCATAAAAGTCCTTGTCACTTTTGTCATCTTCACAGTGAGAGGGAGGAGGAAGGGGGGGGTTGGTCTTGCTTTCTCTTTCTCAGGGGGGGTGGAGGCAGAAGAGGTAGAAGGGGAGTAGGAGAGGAAGACACACTTGGTGAAACTTTAAGGAAATACATTATAATTTTCGTCTGACTTTATAGCTTTTTTATTTCTTGAAAAATGTTTCTGTACAGTACCAATCCTTCCATCATTTGCTTTAGAAGGGTGCATGTCATAAAAGAAGTCAGAAGCAGTCTTGAACACTTGGAACCCTGCTGCCATATTGCCTAATGTCAATTTGTTTTCTGGCTTTGCTTGTCCTATGTCCTCTTCCTCATCGTCTGGCACTGGTTCAGAAGCACTCACCTCCACCAAGTTGACTTCTGTTAATGCCTCTGATGTGATATCTATTAGCTCTTGAAATCCTCCAAGATCATATCTTGAAACCCTCTGCCCACTACCTTTTTTGCCATATCCACAATCTCATGATTTCCTTGATTGGCTCTGGTGTAAATCCTGTGAAGTCACGCACAACACCTGGACAGTTTTCTCCAGCAGGAATTTATTGTTTCAGGCTTATTGGCTTTCATGGCTTATTCTATAAAAATAATGACATCTTCAATGGTGTAGTCTTTCCAGACTTTCATGATGTTCTCTTCCATAATGTTGATAATTCTTTCCATAGAGTACCACGTGTAATGAGCTTTAAGGGTCCTATGACCCACTGATCTGGAAGCTGCAGTACAAAAATGTCTTTGGGGACAAGTAGACTACTTTAACACCTTTGGTGTTGAACTCATGGAGTTCTGAGTGGCTAGGACTTTAAAAGGCAGTTTCCTACTGGCAAAGTACTTCCTGACTTTGGAGAAAAACCTTTGAATAGAATCAATCCAGAAAAGTGGTTCTCATTGTCTAGGCCTTCTTGTATAAACAAAAGACTGGTGTTTATCTTTTCCTGTCCAGGGTCTGGCGTTAGCAGCTTCGTAGGTACATAAGGGTCCTCTTGTATTTGTATCAAGCAGTAGAGTTAGCCTATCCCTTCCTGTTTTATATTCTGGTGCTTGCATCTCTTCCTTACTAAAAGAAATCCTTTGTGGTATTTTTTTTTCTCCAGTACAAGGCACTTTCGTCTACATTAAAATCTGTTCAGGCAGATATTCTTTCTCCTCCATGATTTTCTTCATGGCATCTGGGAACTCTTCTGTTGCCTGCTAGTGGGCAGAAGCTGCTCCTACTATCTTGACATTTTAAAAGCCAAAGGTCTTTCTAAGGTTAGCAAATTATCCTTCACTGGCATTAAATTCTCCAGCTTTAGATGCTTTGCCTTCCAGGTAGAAGAAGCTTCATAAACAAAGGCACAAAAATGAGAAAGAGCCCCAGGGCTGGGCAGGGACCAGCAGGGCAGTATAGGAACCTAAAGGGGCAGGTGCTGCCAAAGAAGGAAGGCAGGGGCCGGACCTGCAGGTGTTTTGGGGTGCCCTAAAGAGTTAGAACTTCCTCCTGCAGGGAATGGGAAGACGCTTAGAGGTTTGAAGTAAAGGTCTGACATGATCTTATGTGCATTTTAGGTTGATCATTTGGGGCACTGTGTGGAGGGAACATTGGTGTCAGGAGGACAAGAATTAAAGAGATAGTGAAATACTTCAGGCAAGCAAAGATAATGATATGAACTGGGGAGAGACAGAGGGATGGTGAAGAGAGCAAGATTCAAGAAATGTTTGGTAGATAAAAATATTAGAGTTTGGCTGGGTATAGTCGGGAGAGAGGGTAGAGTCAACATTTCTGGCTCAGATGATGGGTAGATGATGGTGGTATCACTAAGGCAGAGAATATCAGCCAAATTGCTGTATTTAGGGAAGAAGATGAATTCAGTTTGGGGAATGGTATGTTCAAGGGGCCTGTGGAACATCCAGGTAGATTGGAGATGTCTGAGCTTGAGATAAATATTCATGACTCATTAACTTATGTATCACTTAGAGAGAGTGGCTGGACCCCTGGAGATGCTGGAAGTGCTTGGCTGTCTCTACATGTAACTCTAACTGTACTTCTGTGGGATATTGTTGGAGGCCTCCTGAAATGCAAACTCATGGTATTTGTAGGGGCCCAACTGCCCTGTTGTAAGAACCCTCTGAGATGCTGTATCCTGAGGATAAGAAAGAGGTTCCCTGTTGGCAGAAGAAGAAACACCTCAGAAACCAGTGACCAGGGTCAGCAGAAGTGTGGACAGTCAAGGGTCAAGAGTCAGAGATTGGGGGAAAGCAAGGACTGGAAAAGCAGCCAGCTGCAGAGAAGGGAATTACAGGCAGCTGCATTTATTTAAAAATAAAAAAACAAACCCTCCTTCCACTTAGATTCCTTAAAGGAATAACTGGGGTCCCAACGCTAAGAAGTCCAAATAGATCAGTGTTTCTCAGACATCAGCATGCCAGAGATTCTGCCACAGTAGCTGGGGGTTGGGGGGACAAGAATCTGTATAATGAGCCAGTTCCTAGGTGAGATTGCGCTGCCTGTCTGTGGGTCACACTTAGGTAGCTCAGGAATTTTTAACAAATTTAGTGGAGGGGGGGGGGAGCTCAAGGTATTGAGATTTGAGGTACTGCTAAAAATGTTTCTCTTTTCTTTTCACTGCCTAATGAATCAGCCAGGTGATATTTGGGTTTTAATTGGTCAAGACAATTGTGTGTGTGTCAGAAATCTCCTTATTTATTTTGCTTGTGAGTGCTTGCATGTGTGCAATGGTGAGTTTGCCAAGAATGAATGGAGCTGAGAAAAGATGTGGTCTGCTCCCCCATAACCCCAGCAGTCCCTGGGGAGACATTGCAGCTTTCTTTGGTCAAAGGTGGACATGACACCCGTTGAAATTCACAAGGTCTTTGATCAGATCCCTGATCTAAAGGTTTTGCTCCTGCTCAAAATATTTAAGATTCTATCAGAAATCATAAGAAGTAAGATACTCTCTGTAAAGGTAGAAAAGAACCACAACCATTCTGAGATGAAGCCAGGACCTGAACCCAGTCAGAGAAGAACTCCTCTGCAGAGGGGAGAGGGAAGAAGGGGGAGTGAGTGGTTGCCTCTAGAAGGAATGAGGGGGCCCAGTTTTTCCTCCTCATGGCAGCAGACCAGACATGCAGGCAAGCGCTAAGTGAAGTGAGGTGTAGTTCCTGACGTCTGAGCGCTGGGTCATCCACATGTATCTGCCTGACTGCAGCTTCCTCCCAGGAAGCTTCACTACCTGATGTGCCCCACTCTCCTTCTGAGGAGGCACTTTACGTTGTTTCCATGCTCTGTACTGTGAGGCACCCTGGCCACAAGAACTCAACTAACTGGGCTAGAGGTAGTCAGCATATAGGCTGTCCAGTGGCTGAGAAGTGGCCTGTTGACTAACCTTAGCCCTTAGAGCTGTCTCTCAGGTTACCTGAACTGGCAAGATGAGGACACAGTCAACAGTTGGTAAAGGGAATGAAGGCAAGGCAGGAGGAAACAGAATAACCCAAAGACAGAAGGGAGACAGCAGAGCCTGGTCCATGGTAGGTGAGGTTGTGGCATAGGGAGTGTTGGGATTCCCAGGGACCCCAACTTAGGACGGTGGTTGACAAGGGAGACAGTGCTGGAAAAAACAAGAGACTTTACACCAAACTCATGGCATAAAGTCTGGAAGCGTGAAAGTATATGCCCTGCTAAAGGGCATATACTGCTTCATGTGCCAAGTGGCAGCCTGAAACGATGCAGCCCTAGTCCTGCTTCTCAGGGGTCTTTTATTGGGTACAGCAACAGAGTAAATGTGCAAGAATGCACAGCAGTCAAGGTTAAAAAATGAGAGAGAGAAGATTATGGCCTCCAGGAAGGTTGGGTAGAGGCTACTGGTGGGATAAAGAGGGATATAGGGTGATGGAACATCTGAAGGGGTCAGATAAGAGTGCAAGAAAGGGAGAAGGGGGAGAGCAATTCTTGTCTTCAGGTAGACATCTTAGCTTCTCTAATAAAAATACTAATTGATTGTTTCAGCCCACCTGGACTGCTGATTCCCTCACACAGGGATAGCCTGCCTGACTCCCACAGGGAGGAGAGTAGGGCGTGATTAGTCCCAGCTGGAGCAAGAGAAGGATGACCAGGCGGCTGAGGCTCCAAAATGGCAGAGCCCTAGAACTGGGGGACATAAAGCCTTGCCATAGGAAGCCAACAGGAGCCACCCAGATCCCGATTGATAGTCCAGTACATATTCAACTACTCTTCAATGAACCCCATAATATCCCCCGCCTTTGAGGAAATCTGAGTGTGATGGAGGGGAGCCACCAGGCCCTTGGACATCCTGAATGTAAGGTGCTGCAGCCCAATGAAGGAGGAGCCCTCCACCTGCCCACATCCAAGGGTCTTAGTTCCAGGATCTGGTTTGTCTCATAACACCTCTGACAACAAATGCATGGGTTTTTCCTACACCAACCAATTCTCCAACTCTCTGGACACCAACTGAGTATCCTATACTTTCTGACAACTACCTGGAGCTAGTGCAGGCCCCACAGGTTAAGGACTCAGTCCCATAAGACTGCTCCCAGTTTTGACACCAATCACAAGTCCAGGCCACCTATACTTCTGGCTGGCGAGCTATAAAGTCAGGTGTGTTTTTATGACCCCTTCCTTGGGTTCAATAATTTGTTAGTACAGCTTACAAAACTCAAGGAAGCACTTTACTGTCATTTACCAGTTTACTTGAAATGGTACAACTCAGGAACAGCCAAATGGAAGAGGTGCACAGGGCAAGGTCTAGGTGGAGGGCAATGGAGTTTCCATGCCTTCTCTGGGCACACCATTCTCTGGTACCTCTGTGTGTTCTCCAAACCCCTTTGGTTGGGGCTTTTTACAGTGGTTCCATTATGTGGGCATGATTGACTAGATCATTGGCCACTGGTGACTGAACTCAATCACCAGCCCCCCACTTCCCTGGAGATCAGGGAGTGGGGCTGATCTTCCAATTCTCTGATCACATGGTTGGTTCCTCTAGTAACCAGTCCCCATCCTGAAGCTGTCAAGGTCACCACATGTGTCACTTCAATAGCATAAACTCAGATAGTAAAAGGAGCTTATTATGAATTATAAAAGATGTTTTAGGAGCTCTGCACCAGGAACTGTGGATGCAGAACAAATACCACACACAGTAGAACCTCTGTAAGTTGACCACCCAAGAGACTGTAACAAACTAGTCAACATACAGCAGTGGCAGTGTAAGGAATGAGGCCTGCTGTACTGATACGTATATGTAGTGTGTGTCCAATCTATGAAAATCAGGTCAACTTAAGGAGGTGGCCAATGTAGGAAGGTGGTCAACTATGGAGGTTCTACTATGTGTGGGTATATATAGTTATATATAGTATACTTTATTATATCACAATATCCCACCTTCATACCTACTTCATACCATTGTTGGGAGCATTAGTGAAGACAAGATTTAGGAAAGAGTTATACATAAATGGCAATTCTTATTCATATTAATGGCCTCACCGTTATCTCAAATACAACAAACCCAATTAGCTGCAAACTCCTCAGTTATAATATCTTTATTTCCAGTAACCAGCCTAGAGCTGGCACAGTGTATGTGTGGGAATTTTATCCTGAAATGTCACCAGTAGCCCCTCCAGTTCTGATGGGCTCCCCTCGGTACTTTCTCCAGGCCTTTCTTCTAGTTCCCAAGATCTGGTAAAAAGGAGGAAAAGTATCTTTTCTTTCTACCCACCTTAGGTTCATTGGCTGGGGCCCCTATAAGAAAAGACAGATTAATAAGAGAAAAACATAGAAGCCTTCATAAGGAAATGTACACCTGGAGGAACAGTCAAACCCAATTGTTTTGTTTGGATGGAAAGTAGTGGAGACGTAAGAGAGAACAGAAATGAGTGAGCTGGGAAACAGCCGGGCCTGTTGGCTCACATTTCTTGGGATAAGGGTGAGAGCACCTCCCTCTGTTTATAGGGAGGGCACCGCTTACAGCAGGTCACATCGTACAGGAGGTCTTATGAGTTGCCTGAGGGGAAGGTCAGAAAATCCTTCCCAGGTTTAGGACCTACTTCATGGGAAGACAGGAAAGGTGAGAGAGACCGTCCTGCACATACTGTTTCTCAAATGCCTTCGCTTAGAACAGTCAGTCTGCCACATGTCATACTTTGAGGTAATGTGTCCTAAACTCATCAAGTGTCTTAGCTGTTATTGATTCTTCTCTCTCCTACTTCTACCCCAGATCTATCTCTGAATCTTACAACTTTGTCCTAAATGTCTCCCAGAGCTGCTCTCTACTCCATCCTGTTATTTTCGTGGCGGGCTAGTTCCGTACGCTGCACCTGTGGCAGCCTCCCCTCCTGTGCAGCTTTGTGGCATCTCAGTCATGCCGCTGTCTACAGTTAGTTCCCCTCTGCTAGGCACCATTTCCCTTGTGTCCTCCATCTAGGCCAGGCACACAGGACATGTTTGTTGCATGTACATTATTCCGAGTGGTGGGGATGGGTGGTCTGGTAGCCATGAAAGAAAGAGAAAGAGAGAGGAAGAGAGTGAGAGAGAGAGCTGTATCCTTGGGTGGAGGGGAGAAGCTGGGGACTCTGTGCCCCAAAGTTCCTGGGAATATTTGGATCACAATATTTCTTATGAATAGTTCAAGACAAGGCCCAGCTCTTCTTCCCTTTCAGACTGTTTGAAGGGCCAGAGAGAGAGCCCTCTGAACCAAGTGCTGTGATCAAAGCCCAGAACTCTGAGTACTTGGCGCTAGTGAACTTTCTGAACTTTCCAAGCTGAGGTTTCCTTGTGTTGAGGGGGGAACTTTGGGCAGATTTGCATAACATTACCTAATTGGGTCTGCAGGGTGAACTCTAAACTCTGAGCCTCTCACCAAACTTTAAATTGCTTCTGGGATAGGACCTGGCCCCAAAGCAACCCTGTCCTAAATTCCGGAGAGTCTTTACGGGACCCTCGGGAGAGCAGGGTGAGCACAGAGAAGGGAGGGCTGTGGCCCAGTGGCTGGGCATGGCTTGCCTGCTCTGGGGTGCGGACTCCTCCCGCCTGGGGCTTCTGGCTGAGCCTCAGCCTTGAGAGCCAGCCTTTATTTCCTTGTCTCACTGAGCCCCAAGGCCATGAAAGGGTTTTTGAGGCTATGGCTGTACCCTGGTTCTCTCTATATACTCAGGGTCAATTTGAGATTCCAGGAAGTGAGACAACTGTTAAAGAGAATATGCTTGTGTCAAAAGGGTGCACCTGTGTGTTGCCGGGGCAGCTCTGAGAGATGTGGCCACCATGGCCTGCTTGGTTATGCCTGTGTAGCACCCAGGAGGGCAGGTGACATCAGAGCCAGGCACTGATCCTGACCTCAATAAACTGGCATCCTCCCCTCTTCACTGGCTTGTGAGCGGTAGATCCAGCGTAGACTGGACCTGAAACTGGGTAAGTGCTGGGTGATCTCTGTGGCCAGCTCTCCACCAGTTGGGAGGAAAGAAAATAGGTAGTTGCAGAGAAGGGCTGTGGACAGAACTGGGCAGGGTGACAAGGCAACTAGTTCCGAAGTCCTGAAGGCTGCCACTGTGCCAAAGGAACAGGCGTGTTTTGCAAAAGCCCAGAAGGCAGACATAGGACTAGGGGGAAGGGAGAAGTAGAAAAAGGCAGATTTGGGGTCCTGGACCCCAACAACCTGCGTTTTCTGACAACAATATTGTCATAAGCCCCCATTGTCCAGAATGTATATGCAGAGGCTGAGATATCACCTCTTGAAGAGGGGATCCCTGTGATAGCTGGCTTATAGGTGGGGACTGGATGGTTTAATATCTGAAGATTCTACCAAGCCTTGGATTCTGCACTCCCTGATATTAAAAGGAACTTTTCTCTAAAAATATTCCCTCCTTCCGTAATTCCTGAAATCCTGAGACATCAGGATATCTGATTGGACATCATATCATCACCAATTAGGAAAAACCCACCCCTTCGTCAGGGCCATGTGCTATTTACAAATCTCTCTCTTACCCTTAGTTTCTCCACGTTTGAACTCAGAGGGATTGACATAGATCAGTGATTCCCAAGACTGATACATCAGGAATATCTGGGGAACTTTTATTTAAAAAGCAAAACAAAGGAACAAAACAAAAGCAGATTACCAAGATAATTTGCAAAGATCCAACCTAGAAATCAGAATTTTTAACCAGCACTCGAGTAGTTACTGGGCAGCCAGTTCCATGCCATTTTGAAGACCTTGCAGCAGGGTCTGATGACATTTGGTGTTCCCAATATCTTTGGCAGTAAAATTGCAATGAACTGCAGCACAGATATGGGTATTCTGGGAGGCTGAGGAGGTTTTTGTGTGAACATGTCTGCAAACCCTCCAAATGGCATTAGTGGGATGGCATCTCTCATTGAATTTGATGTGGGTGTGACTCAAGACTCTACCAAACACCGGCTGGGAATGTGAACTGTCAGTGGACTCCAACAATCAGGTAAGATTCTTTTCGTCCAACTTAGTCCCAGAATAGCTAAGATGCAAGCAGGCTAGGCTTTGCCAGATTTCTGGAGACTTTGGTGGGGACTCCACATGCCATAGGCTCCAGAAATTCAATTTGGTCAGATTATTCAGAGAAGGTCAAGATCAGGTGAAGTGAATTATACTAGGCTCACAAAAGATTGAAGTGTAAACCAAGCACTGAGTGAGAAGTGTTGAGGAGATAAGAAACCGTTTCGAGCCACCACGTTTTCTCCCTGTAAGACTGTGTGAAAAGCCAAATTATCATAGCTACTTTCTATGTGAAGAGGAGTCAGACCCATAGGAATAGGCCATATGACCTCAATGGCCAAGGTCACTGAGCTGTGGTAGCCTGAGGTCTCCAATTATATGGCAGAGACTGAATTACTTAGAGAATCCTGCTTCCCTACCAAGTGCTAGAGACAGGATGTGTATACATACGACATTGCTTTAGGTATATTAAAGAACAATTCTGAATTGTTCTTCATTTTATTCATTCTAAGTTTCATTACATTTCCAATGAATTCTGCTGAATTCTAGATAACTTGGTTTTATAGTTGAATCACAAAGGGTAAGTTTGTTTACAATTTTTGGGATACACTGTGATCACCACGTATTGACTCAAGGAAGCCACCAAAAAGCTAACGTGTGTTTTCTGCCTTCAGTATACCTTGGGATGAAAGAGAGAGTTTGAAATGGAAGCATCCAACCAGTCAACTGTGACAGAATTTGTCTTGCTGGGCCTCTCTGCCCATCCAAAACTGGAGAAAACATTCTTCGTGCTCATCCTGTCAATGTATCTGGTGATCTTGCTGGGCAATGGGGTCCTCATCCTGGTGACTGTGTGTGAGCCCTGCCTGCACACGCCCATGTACTTCTTCCTGGGGAACCTCTCCTTCCTGGACATCTGCTACACTACCTCCTCAGTCCCTCTGGTCCTGGATGGCTTCCTCACTCCCAGGAAAACCATCTCCTTCTCAGGCTGTGCTGTGCAGA
>CAUYQV010115875.1:0-22733 GCA_963574575.1 Galagoides demidoff
CCCAAAGTCATCTACAGAATCAATGCCATTCCTATCAAACTGCCAACATCAGTTTTCACAGAATTAGAAGAAACAATCCCAAAAATTCATATGGAATCAAATGTAGCCTGAATGCCCAAAGAAATTCTAAACAGAATAAAAGTATCCACTTTCAAATCCTATTATAAGACTATCATAACCAAAACAGCTTGGTACTACCATAAAAGAGGACACACACATCAAGGGATCAGAAAGAGAAACCTTAAATAAAACCATATACCTACAACTGATCTTCAACAAAAAATGTGAAAACATACACTGAAGAAAGGACACCCCAGTGAATAACTGATGCTAGGAAAATGGAGAGTTATATGTGAAAGAATAAAACTAGATCCCTATCTCTCATCATAGAGAAAAATTACTACAAGATAAAGACTTAAATGTAACATATGAAACCATAAAAATTGTAGAAGAAAACCTAGGATAAACTCTTCTGGACATTGGCTTAGGCAAAGAATTTTAGGCTTAGACACCAAAAGCAAATGCAAAACAAATAAGACTTATTTAACTTCTACTTAGCAAATAAAATAATCAAAGAAGTAGACAATCTATAAATTTGGAGAAAATATACACAATGTATCAGATAAAAGACTAATATTCAGAATTTACAAGGAACTCAAACAACCAGCAAGAAAAAAACAAACAACCCCTTTAAAATCGGGTAAATGAGATGAATATGCATATTTCAAAAGAAAACATAATGATGAACAAACAGCATGAAACATGCTCAACATGCCTAATTATCAGGGAAATGCAAATTAAAACTACAGTGAGATGTCATCTTTGATTAATAGAATGTCTATTATTAAAAAGTCAAAAAAACAATAGATGTTGTCAAGGACACAATGAAAAGGGAACACATGCACATTGTTGGAAGGAATATAAATTAGTATTCCCTCTATGGAAATCAGTATGGATATTTCTCAAAGAACTAAATGCAGATCTACCATTCACTCCTGAAATACCCAAAATTGAATAAATTATACCAAAAAGATATATCAAAAAAAGATTTTTTGCTGTTCCACAGGGAATGAACAACAAATGGTCTTGCATACAGACCGTTATGGATAAAAAACTTTGTAAGATTTACCTATAAAAAATTTTCTAAGAATTATACAAAAATAACTGTGTGACCTCAGAAAGTATCCTAATTATCCCTGGGTCTGAGGGAAGAAGTAAGGTGACCATACCATAGACGTGTCTCTGTCATCTTTTGAGGATTAGGACTATTTATTTTTTAAGATGACTTCCACATCTAAAATCCAATCATGTAGAATTTGACAATTTCACTGGAATAAGATTATATATGAGTATTCATTTAATTATTTTTATCACCATTTTCATAATTTGTGATTAAAATGATTAAGATTATTCCAAAAATAAATGGAAGCATTGCTCTTACTGAATAATATGCAATTATTATCATGGTACTATGATATATAAAATATTACACATTATATAATTCATAATATGCAAAAAATGAAAACAAGCATCCATTCTTTTATAATAGGCTACATAAATCTGGAGACATAAATACTGTATAATAGAATATTATGTGACCATTATAAATCATACATTTCCTGTTATTTGATAATATGTAAAAAACTACTTACGATATAATATTAAGCATAAAGGATGTAAATTACAGATAAACATAGAAATAACCTATAGAATATATTTCTAAAGTTTATCTTTAAAATTTATTACCTATGTTTTTCTACCAACTATATCAAATACATCTCAAGGTTTATTAGTAGGAGTACAATGCCTACCCTGTATGAGATATTCAATAAATATTTGGTGAATAAATAATAATAAATGGAATAACATATCTTTAATAAACAATTTTGAAAAATTAATTAACATTTTAATAATATCAATCTGTTCCACGCCTTAGACTTGAATGAAAATAGTCATCATAAAAAGATTATCATAGAAAAATTGCATTTTTTCAAGGATTATATCTAAATCTTACCATACTTTTGAAAAATCTTATTAAAAATAAGAAAGTAGGGCAGCACCTGTGTCTCAAAGGAGTAGGGTGCTGGCCCCATATACCAGAGGTGGCAGGTTCAAACCCAGCCCCAGCCAAAAACTGCAAAAATAAATAAATAAATAAATAAATAAATAAATAAGAAAGTAAGACACAACCTGGAAAATACTTGCAGACAATTTGAAGATCTAAGTGTTAATCATATAGTATATTAAGAGTTTATTCAAATTAAGAGAAAACTATTAAAATTTCAAGATATAGTTAAGCAGAGGATGTGGACAAATAAGAGAAAATATAAGTAATAAATAAACATAGAGGAAGTATTCAATACAACCAGCAACAAGAAATGAAAAGTGAAACAAATTAATGTTTATACAACAGAAATAGCTTTTATGATTCTAGAAAATGTACTAAAAACAGTTGTGCAAATATTCCAGGAGCAATATATAGTGTTAAGTTTGGGGAAAATAATTTTGCAAGTGTACTGGGAAAGCTCTAATAATTGACATCTTTTCCTTCAATAGTCTTATCTCTGGAAATTTAACTTAAGGTACTTCTAGTGGAAGGTAAAACAGATTACATAGATGTGAAGGGTCATTATATACAAACTCAAAAAATTAAAAACAATTTGAAATGTCCAATATGAAAATTGTAAGCCATATTATAGCAATTTCACTTAATGAAATACCTAAATATTTAGAAAGAATATTTTGAAGACCATTAAAATTCACAGAATATTATTGGTATCATTTTCTAATTAAAATTCATCTTTGCTTCAATTATAATAATATAAATAAAAATGTTTGTATATGGTCCAAAATTAACAAAAAGAAGGAAAGCAAAGAGTTTAAAGAGGTATAATTTGGGATTCTATGGCATTAACCTAGTATTATTTATGCAGTAAAAAGAGGAAAAAATTGAGGGAAGAACGTTTGGATACTCTGACTCCAGCTCCTGTTTATAAGGCAATCGGATATATTCAACAAATTCTCTAAGAAATGTATGATTGGGGGAGGTAGTCCTCAGGCCAGGATAATTGGGTCTCTTGAATATGCAGAATCAGAGACTATCCCTAGGGAATCCTAAGTTTTTGATTTAGAACCTTAGGGACTGATGAGGTTTGTAAAAATAAGTGCTGAATTTACCTACTTTAAAAGAAGTTGAGTCTCCTTTGAATAAGTGTCAACTTAAGGACAAATTATGCAAAAACTAGAGTTGCATCATTAATTGTTATGCTTAATATGTTTTATTTCTTAGACACCCGCTCAAGTAGATACATGTACAGACAAATAGCCTGATTGTGGCCATCCTTTCTCAGATATTTTTTAGGAAAGAGTAGCCACTATCTTTCAAAGAAGCTTCTGATCTCATCTGAAAAATGTAAATGAAATTCAAATTCCTGGGACTATTTCCTATTACTTAATAGCATGGAATGGTGTGAATGATTTTAAAATCCAGTCAGAAGGTAAGATAGAAAAGATTTTATCATAATTTTTTCAAAATGGAAACATCCTATCAACATATATTATAAAGATTTCTGGGTTAATGTGGTCATTGCCTATGCTTTTAAAATATGAATATATTTGTGAGTAAAAAATAGAAAAACCCAGGCACCACATGCTAACATAGGATATTTTATGTAATTTTTTCTTTTTAATTTCAATATAATCCAATGGTCTGCAGTCTCTTTTGAGATCACATGATTAAATCATACAAGGAAAAGAAAGTTGCTTGCAATATAATAAACTCTTATAAATAGTAGGCTAATGGCTATTAACTTCAAGTATCTGGTTCCACTAGTATCAAAGAATAGTCAACTAGAGAAATATTACATGGTTATTTACATATTATTCATATATAAAATATAAGAGAGAAAGGAGAAGAAATTATAAGTGTTAGTTTAAACCCCAGGCAATCAAGGCAGAAGAAAACCTATTAAGATTTTTTTTAGTTTCCATTAATATAATAAGTCAAATTCCCCTATACTAGAACTTAATTCCCCAAATAGACCAGAAAGGAATTTTGGGTAGGTTTTAATTTGAATTCATTATTGGAGATAGCTTTATAAGTGGTTTTCAAAAGAGGCAAATGTATCCTTTATGTGTGTAATTATCACATGGACTGTGGTTGGAAGTTCAATGCATCTCATTAAATTATAGTTTTACAAAATTTTTGCATCCTACAAATAAGTATATATTACAGTATAGTAGTGAAAATAATGGAGACTTGAGAATCATAAAGATAAGCGTTTACACTATTCCAGCACTCAGCACCTGGTTATGAGATACTGAAATTTTTCCTTAAACTCTAACTCTCAAATTAATTTTCTCACAAGCCATAGTAGTAACTAGGTTCCTTTGAAAGTTAAAAGATAGAAATTATATGAAGTGCCAAATATCTAGTAAGACCTCATCTGTTGTCAATTATCCTTCCTTTTGTGAGCTAAAATAACATGTCTTTCAGACTGGTATGTTAATTAAGGATTAGAATTTCCAAAATCTATAAACTGAGAGTTGGCATGCCGACCAAACTTTGCTCAACATCAATGGTCTTGATCCCTTTATAAGAGCTGGAGAAGATTACAGGACTGTTTTCCCTAGTGAGTATTTAGGATACAGACATTTCACGTCTTTCAGTGAAAAAAGCTTAGTACTTTATCACACTTTTAAGTAGCTAAGTTAATAAAGCAAAGCAAAACAAAATAACTTCTAGAAAGTTAGATATTTTTTAAAAGTTAGAGAGCTTGACTTCTGACTTGAATTAAAAAGTCACAAAGTTTGCTCAGGTCTGTCACACCACCAACACGGTGCCCAGATGAAGCCCCAGAGCAGTGAAGCACAGAATGGCTATTTCTTATAAAACCCAGGAGTTGTGAGAGAAAGATTAGCAGATGGCTAGGATTTAGGCTGGTTTAGAACCTTCAAGTATGAATTTCATCTTCTACTGACAGTTCTGTTCTAGACATCTATACTCTGCCATCTGTTTTGAGATCATTTGATTAAGTCAGGAACACAAGTTCTTTATCTTGATGTACCTACTGAAAACTATAAAGACCATTACCTGAAAAAGTTTGAATGTGGATAGTATCTTTGCATTATTCTTGCAATGCTCATGTAACTTTTCAGAAGCAAGGGTTTTGAGTATTGGGATTATAAATGCTCTAGGTCCAATCAAGGAAATAATGAGTTCCAGGGGATCACTGTAAGGGCAACTGAGCCACAGTGTGTCATCTCTAGACTCCTGCAGCAATCCTGTACTACTTAAATTGCTGTAATAATTTTTACCCTAAGTTTATCATCTACCAGAATTATAAACATATGCTTTAGTATTTTTGATTTAATTATTTTATGTATATTTATTTTAGAAATTTAGATAACTCAGAAAAGTAGAAAAAAAGCTATCTAAAATAATCATTAATGTTTTGCATATTTCTTTCCAGCCTTTTTATTCTGAATTATCTTGGTTTAGATTTTGGTTTTGCAAACAACACTGTATACTGTTATTTTGTTTCGGCTTTCACTAGATTATTTTAAACATAAACATCACTTTTGGGTACATACTAATTCTCCAAAAATACTATATTAGTAGCAGCAATAATGGCCTACCAGTATATGTACTATACTTACTTAACAATGCCCCTTATATTAGACAAGAATAAAAAGCTGTTTGAAAAGATAATACCCAATAATGACAAAGATGAAATTAGTTGATACTATAAGTCCCATGGAAAGTGATATATTAGAACTATTCAGAGTCTTATAAATCTTTATTCCCTGATCCTAAGGAGATTCTGGTAACCAGTTAAGGACATAAAGCTTAATACAGAAAAACTTTTAGGCTCAACGCTGTTCAATAGAGTGTTTGTTGACTGCTCCTTAAACGTTTACACTAGCATTGCAAAAGTAATGCAAATAATTTACTCTGTATTTTTTACTATCCTTTTTTCATTTGAAAGCATGAAAGAGGTTTCATGGTTTCTCTTATAAATATTTACAAGTGAAATTTTTATGGCAGCAACCATATCAGAGTTGTTAGTATACCAAATGTATGTCATAATGATTTTCTGAAATTAATTTCAATTAGGAATCAATGTTCAGCAGATATTCATAGAAAAGCATAAGAATTCTACCTGATTCTTATCTTCCCTGCAAAATCCACAGCACGGACCTTCAAAGTCTCTATTAGAATTTCATTGGCAGATTCATAGTAGGTTGATACATGAAGTTATAGTCAAATTCCAATAATAATACTAATAAAGGGTATATGCTGGTCTATTCTTTGTAATGTATGCCTTCAAAATTGGGTACAGCTTGACTTGGATGAGAGGGCTTGCTTCTATAGGCAATAGAAATATTAACATTCCTTTATAATCGTTAAATTGCCTGACTATTGTAAACTGGAGTTTTCACAGAGAGTAGAATAATCTGTTGTCAAATGGCTATCACTGAGAGAAATTCCAGAAACAGAAAGCACTAAGCAGAAATTGGCTCAATAGATCAATTTTTCTTTAGGATTATATTTTAAAGTTAGGTAGAAAACCATGAGGATAAAAAGGTATCTTCAATGATATTCTGTGATTTATTTACTATAAAGAATATCTATGCTTTAAATTTTCTCAGATTAAAATCGTTTAACTCATAGTCTTGTTGCACAACTCAGGGAACTGAACTGAAACAAAATTCCTTTTATAGGTAAAATATTAGCCCTAGCTGCAAATTCAACAAGTAGATAAGGAGTGATTATCATGTGGACAGAAATGAAAGGCAGATTCTTTGCAATGTAGTTGCTAATATTAATATATCTAAAATCTAAAGAACATGAAACTGATTGCAATAAACTACATAACGTTTTACTCCTAAGTTTCACCAGTGTTCACTTTGGCATTGTCTACTGTCCAATGGCTATTTGAGGCACCAATACTCTCCAATGGTATTGGAGACAGATGGTCTGAAAGGTCTTACTACTCATGTGTGTTCTGCAGGTAAGCACTGTAAGCATTACCTGAGAAATGTTATTAAATGTGGATTTCAGAACCCACCTCAGATCTACCTAATTAGAATCTTTAACAAAATTCCCCAAGTGATTTATATGAATACTAAAACTTGGAAGCACTGCACAAGATGGGTCTCTTACTCAGTTGCACATTAAAATAACCTAGAAAGTATTATTTAAAAAAAAAAGGGGGGGATGACTGATTCCCATGACTTAGACAACTTGCATAATTTGGGGAAAGTTATAAAGTATATATGTATTTTTTACTTTCTCCCTTTGTTAATTTTGGGTTAATATTAGGTTACATTGTTTGCATTTGTTAGGTAAAGTCCAAGTAGTAGTTGTGAACTTCACTCAGAAAATGTACCATTTACCTGTACAGTGCATCAATTAGATGGGAACTTACCAAACTCTCTTCTCTCTTCTTGAATTTAATTGAGATTTCCTCTCATATGTGCACATAGTTATTAATCTACAAATTTCAGCACAACTATTGAATAAACAGGATGCTTATGTGATTACTCTGGTGAGTGTTCTCCAAATCCCTCCAAGTTTAACAAAAGAAACAAAACCTCCATCTTTTTATGTCTGAATAGCATCTCATGGTATATATATACTACAGTTTATTAATCCATTCATGTGTTGAAGGGCACTTGAGTTGTTCTACATCTTTGTGATTGTAAATTGGGCTGCTATAAACATCCAACTGCAAATGTCCTTATGATAAAATGGCTTTTGCTTCTTTTAGGCAGATACCTAGTAATGGGACTGCAGGATCAAATGGAAGGTCTGCTTTTAGTTCTTTGAGGACTCTCCATACTTCTTTCTATAGAGGCTGTGCTAGTTCTCAGTCCCACCAGCAGGACAAGAGCGTTCCCTTCTCTCCACACCCACACCAGCATCTATGCCTTTAGGACCTCAGGATGTAAGTCATTCTCTCTGGGATTGAGTGATATCTCAGAGTAGTTTTGACTTGCATTTCTCTATCAATTAGAGACAATAAGCATTTTTTCATTAGTTTCTTGGCCCTTTAAAATGTATCTTTTAATGATGAGATTTAAAGTCAGAAAATGAAGATTTGCTTAGCAGCTCCCTCACTTAGAATAATTTTATATAAGCTTCTCTCTAGCCCTCATTTTCCTCACAGAATTATACTGATGTTAAAATTTAATATATGTGAACATATTTGTAAACTATAAAACCCTAAACCAGTGAGATTGTTAATGATCAGTATGGTATGAAAGAAGTAAATCTTTATTCAACAGATTAATGCATGCTTTCTCCAAAATACTGATTTTCAAAGTGGGGTCGGTAGATCAACTTCTTTAGAAATAACAAGTGCTTGTTTAAAAATGCAAATGTTTGCCTCAGATCTTGTGCATCACAATCTCAGGAAACAGAATACAGAAACCTGCCTTCTTAATAAGCTACCAAAATCTAAACTCACCTCTGTCACCACTACTCTGACAAGTCCTGACACTCTTGCCCCAATTATCTCTCACTTCATATGATAATATTGTACAGACTCTTTAAAACCCAGATATGAAAAAGTGAAATGGAAAGGACCAACTGGACAGAGATTGATTTCATACTGCAAGGACTTTCTGAGTACCCAGAGGCTGAAAAACTTCTTTTTGTGATATGCTTGGTGATGTACCTGGTCATCCTCCTGGGGAACAGCACTTTGATCATCCTGACTCTCCTGGATGCCCGCCTCCACACTCCCATGTACTTCTTCCTTGGTAATCTTTCTTTTCTAGACATTTGCTACACATCCTCTTTTATCCCCTCAATGCTGATACACTTCCTATCAGAAAAAAAAATCATCTCCTTCACTAGATGTGTTGTTCAAATGTCTGTCTCTTACACTATGGGATCCACAGAGTGTGTGCTCCTAGCAGTAATGGCATATGACCGTTATGTGGCCATCTGCAACCCTCTGAGATACCCCATCATCATGAACAAAGCTCTTTGTGTTCAGATGGCAGCTGTCTCCTGGGGATTGGGCTTTCTCAACTCATTGACAGAAACTGTTCTTGCAATACGGTTGCCCTTCTGTGGAAAAAATGTCATTAATCATTTTGTTTGTGAAATATTGGCCTTTGTCAAGCTGGCTTGCACGGATATTGCCTTGAATGAGATTATTATAATGTTGGGCAATGTAATATTTTTGTTTTCTCCATTACTGCTGATTTGTATCTCTTATGTTTTCATCCTTTCTACGGTACTAAGAATCAATTCAGCTGAAGGAAGGAAAAAGGCTTTTTCCACTTGCTCAGCCCACATGACAGTGGTGATTGTGTTTTATGGGACAATCCTCTTCATGTACATGAAACCAAAGTCTAAAGATTCTGCTTTTGATAAGCTTATTGCCCTGTTCTATGGTGTGTTCACCCCCATGCTCAATCCTATTATCTATAGCCTAAGGAATACAGAAGTACATGGGGCAATGAGAAAATTAACAAGTAGACGTAGGTTTGGGGGGAAATAATGACACACTGACAATTTCGACTTTCTGTAGAAAATAAGCTTATGAATTTGAGGAGACGAATTTTAAAGATAAATAGAGCAAAAGAACTGAAGGTCATATATATGGAGTCACGGAATTTCAGAGTTAGAAAGAAATTTGAATATGAATAGTTTATTTCACTTTATGGAAATGACTCTCATAAACATATACAGATATGTAGTCGAAAAAGTGAAAGTAAATTTTATAAAATAAGAAAAAAATTAATTAAGCCTTTATAAGAAAATATAGCCTGTATGTCTGTTTAACAATGAAAATACATTTTTAGCCATGTCTTTTAGAAAACTGTTTCATAGTTTTTTCATTGCTGTTGTTTTATTCTTGCTTTTCCTTTTATCCAGGGATTTGATCTGGCTCCAACCTCTGTACCCAACTACATACTTCGTCTTCTTTACTTCCCCTTTCTCCAAGCCCTTTGCATATGCTGTGTTCCAATTACTATGTCATTAACTAATTATATCATTTTATTTCACACCTAATGACAACAGCATATGCTATCTCATCTGCATTTTCACATTTCTTTCTTTTCTGGTAAAATCCTAACAATTTCATAAAGACAGATCAAGGTTACATCCTCCACAACACCATCCAAAATTTTCCCCAAGCTAGTTATTCCCTCTGTGCTGCTTTGACCTTTATCTCCACTGTAGCAATTTTCCTTTTATATTATAATCATTTGTTACCTTCTGAAATCTTCTCAGTGGCACACTGTTCCCTGTATAAAATCTAATGTCAAGTTAATTACAAACAGTTGGCAGCTATTTACTATTGAATCAATTGATTAAAAATTCAAAAGGATAGTAAATATTTGTCCAAGTATATGATTTAATATAGTGAGATAAAAGAACTAGAATTTATGCATAATTTCATTTACCAAAGGACAATTATAAAATATTTTGGCAAAATAACAGCGAATTATTTAAATCAGGGAAAAATAAGGGAAGACAATATTGAATAAACTGAAGAGATCACTTGGGCTGAGTAAGACAAAACCATAGTGTATATTATTCTCTAATGAGAAATTGCTGGAAAAAACCTGGGAAGCATTATCCTTCAAAACACAACAAATCTAGAGGCATCACACTCCCTGATTTCAAAACAATTTGGTACTGACATAAAAACAGACATATCAACAAATGGAACAGAACAGAAATCTCAGAAATAAATCCAAATATAGTATTTATGGTCAATAGATTTTTCACAAAGGTAACAAGAATACATGATGGAGAAACAGTAACCTATGCAATAGATGGCTTGGGAAAACTGAATATCCTCAAGTAGGATAAAATTAGACCTTCCTGTCACACCATATGTGAAAGTCAACTCAAAATGTGAAAAAAAAAGATTTACACCTAAGATCTGGAACCATAAAGCACTGGAAGTAAACTTATGGGGAACGTTCTACAATGCTGGTCTGAGCAATGATTTCTTGGCTAGAACACTCAGAGCACAGGCAACAAAAGCAAAAATAGACAAATGGGATTGCCTCAAACTAGAAGGCTTTTGCAAAGCAAAAAAATAATTAACAGAGTAAACTTATCAATTAGGACAAAATATTTGCAAACCATACATCTAATAAGGGGTTAATATCCAAATATATAAGTAACTCACACAACAAAATAGCAAGAAAATAAATAACCTGATTTTTAAAATGAGCAAAGGATTTGAACAGACATATCACACAAACACACACATAAGAAGAAGACAGAAAACTGCCCAACAGACATATTAAAAAGTCTTCAAAATCTCTAATCATCAAATTAAAACCATAACAAGATATCACCTCAAATCTGCTAGAATGTCTAATATCAAAAAGATAAATGATAACAAGAATGTGAAGAAAAGAAAAGCCTTGGACATTATGGTAGGGAAAGTAAATTACTACAGCCATTCTGGAAAACAGCACCGAGGTTCCTCAAAACACTAAAAACAGAATTACCATATGATCCGGAAATCCCACTGCTGAGTGTATGAGGGCTGTCCAGAAAAAATCCTACCATGTAGGTCTCTATTTTTCATATCACATGACTGGATACTTTCTGAACAGCCCTCATACATTCAAAGGAAATGAAACCAGTATCTCAAAGAGGCATAGGTACTCCATGTTCATTGCTGCACTATTCACAAAAGGCAAGATATCCAATGAAATGACAGATAAAGAAAATGTGATGTGTATATAACACACACACACACACACACACACACAAATGGAATACAAATACAGCCTTAAAAAAGAAAACTCTGTCATTTACAATAACATGGATAGAACTAGAGAACATCACCCTAAGTGAAATAAGGCAGACACAGAAAGACAAATACTCCCAATTTTAGCCCAGGAATATGGGGAGAGGGGAGGGGAGGGGTGGGGAAAGGGTGAATGGAGGGAGGGTGATTGCTGGGATCACGCCTATGGTTCATCCTATAAGGGTATATGTGAATCTTTCTAAATGTAGAATATAAATGTCTTAACACAATATCTAAGAAAAGACATGAAGGCTATGTCAACCAATTGGATGAAAGTATTTCAAATTGTATACAGAAACAGTACACTGTATCCCATGATAACTGTATACTGCTATGATTTAATAAAAAATAAAAATTAAAAAAAAGAAAGACAAATACTGTCTGATCTCACATATATATGGAATCTAAACAAGTCAATCTAATAGAAATTAATAGTAGAAAGGTGGTTACTAGAGAATTGGGGTAGGGGAAGGACAGGAAAAGGAATGATATTGATCAAAGTATACATTTCAGTTAGAGTTTAGGGGAAAGTTTTAGTGATCGACTACGCTACATAGTGACCACCATTAATAATAATAATAAAGTATGGTGCATTTCAAAATTTCCAAAAGAATAAAATTTTAATGTTCTCACTACCAAAAAAAAAATCTGACCAAAAATAAGGTGATGGGTATGTTAATTAGCTTGAGTGACTCTTTCTATGATGTATACATAGATCAAAACATCACATTATGCCCCACAAATATACACAATTATAATTTAATAATTAAAAACATATAAATAAATATGTTTAAAAGGATAAACAATGCTTTTTAAATTTATGATGCAGTTTTATTATCCCAAGTTAAGGAGCTACTGGAAATAACTAACCACACTCGTGAACTATTATCTGAAAGAAAGTCTACAAATTCATATGAAGCAATCATTCTGACAAAGTATTACACAATTTTTGCAGTGAATACTTAAAATCTAATTTGTAGCATGTTTTTTAATGAAGCATCTCCAAATTTGATTATTCATCCCCTCATTTTGAAGGGTCCTTAAAAATATCTCACTTGAACTGAATATTATGTGCCGCTCTAGCCTCCTTAGCACATCACAAGGCTATGGTCTGCCATTCCTGCCATTTCCTTGGAATCTGATGCTGTTGCAGCACTACTCTCTAGGGTGACCACGTGTTAGATCGTCCAAACCAAGTTGATTTTGATAATGAAATACAATTTTAACAATTACACCAGGGCAATGAGTGTTAACTGGAATGTTATGGGCAAATAGAAAAATATATGGTTACCATTTCATGGTTGATTCCCTTAGTGCTGTCATATTCCAAAGCCATAAAGTGTTTTTTTAAAAAAGTGGACATTATACTTTGTCATCAGCACCCAAAAACTGTGGGTCCTGGCTCACAATAATTGTTTAATGTCTTCCCTACATCTGATTATTTTTAAGAACTTAGACCTAGGTTCATGAAGTCAGGCAACAATCTCTAAAATTCCTGTCCTGGAATTCAAGCTGACAATATTTAAGATATAATTCTAATTTGAGGCACAGTGAACCCCATTAACATAATGGAATTGTGGGCTAAGGATAGAAATGGATGATAAGGAATCTTCGTGAAAGGTTATGGTAAACTTTAGGAATACTGAGATTTGATGTCTAATTAGAGTCTATTTAGAGTTTTTTTTTCCTTTTCTGCATAATCATTACTTTATATCTTACTCAAGTCTTCAGTTAGTAAGTAGAATCATAGAGCTAGCTGTACTTCAGGAAATAAAGGGCAAATCTGTGTATCAGAGGAAACAAACTGGACAAAGAATTGCATCAACATTTAAAACACTGAAGAGCAGGCAGAAATGATAAGCAGTGAAGCCTAAAAAGCTGCTTAGAAAAAAAATTGATCAGATATAATCCAGAGCCTCTAAAGATGCCCCTCCAAACACCCTTCAGAAATAATGTAAACAAGACAAAATGCAAAATAGAAATCCCAAAGCAAATGTGATAGCAGGTAATACCCCCCAAATAAATGTAACATTAAAATAAAAATTAACATATAATGGATGAAAACACGAAGCTTGAAAATATGATCAAGAAAAATATAATTAGAAAAGTTATAAAAATAACTTTAAAAGTTGGGGGCTACAATAACTGAAGAAATAAGGTAAATAACAGAAAAATATTAAAAGTTAAAACCACCTAAAATGTAGGCCCAGCATTCCCCAGTAACAAACTCTTATTGGATTGGCAATATATGTCACAAGTAGGGAGCCAATGGGACAGAGGAAAAGGAGCAGTTTTACTTTCATCGATGAATGATTTGACTTGGAAGTTATTTACATTTAATTTTCAAAGAGCATTAAAAAATAGTTATTCTAGTCCAAGCCTAAGGCAGTTAAATCCCATGCATAAAGCCCATGCATAATAAGGTCCTTGGAAAGAAGACTGCTAAAGTCAGAATAATAATCTAAAGCCTCATAGTGAGAGAAGAACAAAACGTTATAAAAATAACACTGCTCCAGAACTAAAAAGTTTAGGAGTATAAAGCTACCTATATAGAGAACAGCCCACTATACATGGTTTGTTATAACAGAGTTCTAGTTAAATTACTTTAGTAATCATAATATTGGAAAACCAGAATTCTGAGTTATAAAAAAATCTCAAACTTGGCTCGGCACCCGTAGCACAGTGGTTACGGTGCCAGCCACATACACCGAGGCTGGTGGGTTCAAACCTAGCCGAGGCCAGCTAAGTGACAATGACAACTGCAAGAGAAAAATGGCTGGGCATTATGGCGGGTGCTTGTGGTCCCAGCTACTTGGGAGGCTGAGTCAAGAGAATCATTTGAGCCCAAGAGTTTGAGGTTGCTGTGAGCTTTGATGCTACAGCACTCTACCGATGGTGACATAGTGAGACTCTGCCTAAAAAAAAAATCTCAAACTTAATTTAATTCTGTCTTATAAAGAAAGTAAAGAACTATGAAATGTGTTTTGTGGGCAGCACCTGTGGCTCAAAGGGGTAGGGCACTGGCCCCATATGCCACAGGTGGCAGGTTCAAACCCAGCCCCAGCCAAAAACAGCAAAAAAAGAAATCAGTTTTGAGGCCAGGTATGGTAGCTCACACCTGTAACCCTAGCAGTCTTGGAGGCCAAGGTGGGAAGATCATTTGAGCTCAAAAGTTCCAGATCATGACAAGAAAGAGTGAGACCCTATCTCTACTAAAAATAGGAAAAAAAACATGTTGTGGCAGGTGCCTGTAGTCTCAATTACTTAGGAGGCTGAGACGGGAGGATCCTGTGAGCCCAGGAGTTTGAGGTTGCCATGAGCTAGGCTGATGCCACAGCACTCTAGCCTTGGGCAACACTGAGACTCTGTCTCAAAAAATAAATAATTTTTTTTTAAAAAAGAAAGAAATTGGTTTTGAAAATAATTTTATCAAAAATCAAGGGGGGAAAAAAGATATTATCTTGTCTGGAAATCTCCGTATTATGCCATCACTCCACTTGCCCTCAGTCAAGCTCTTCAAAAACAAAAGCAATAATAAGAAAAAAGAAACAACAACAAAACGTCATTGATTCCTAAAACACTTAAATTTATTTATTTACTTATTTTCATTGGTACTGTATCAGAATATGTTGGAGCTTTAGAGCTTTGAGAGAGGAATTTGAAACAGCAGCAAGAACTATTTGTTTTAGTTTTCTAATTGATTTCCACCTTGTGATTATACTATTCCTTGACTCCTTCTAATTTACTTGTTAAAAACTTTTCTTCTCAGTAGGTATTTTACTGCTTCTTTCACATCCTTGTTTCTGAGGCTGTAGATTAAAGGATTCATCATGGGAGTTATCACACCATAGAACATGGATATAAGTTTGTCAGTAGCATCCAATTCATCTAAATTAAGCGTCTCTTTAGACTTGGGCTTCATGTACATGAACAGGATGGTCCCATAGAATATTATAACTACAGTCAGATGGGCTGAGCAGGTAGAGAAGGCTTTGCTTCTCCCCTCAGAAGAGCGGATCTTGAGGATGCTAGTGATGATTAATGTGTAAGAGATAATGATTAATAATAAAGGAGTCAATATGAATAATGTTGTGGCGACAAGCATGATGAACTCATTGCCTGAGATGTCAGCACAGGCCAATTTCATGACAGCCAGAATTTCACAGGAGAAATGATTTATAACGTTATTCCGGCAGAAAGGCAATTGTATTACAAATACTGTTTGTACTGCAGAGTTAACTACTCCTATGATCCAGGACCCAGCTGCCATGGGCACATAGGAATCCTTGCTCATGATGGTAGGATATCTCAGAGGGCTACAGATGGCCACATAGCGGTCAAAGGCCATCATACCCAGGAGCACACACTCTGTTGTCCCCATCGCCAAGCCAAGAAACATCTGTACTGCACAGCCAGAGAAGGAAATGGTCTTTCTCTCTGAGAGGAAGCTCACCAGCGTAGAAGGAATGGAGGTGGTGGTGTAGCAGATGTCCAAGAAGGAGAGGTTGCCCAGGAAGAAGTACATAGGGGTGTGAAGGTGAGCGTCGAAGATGCTGATTAAGATGAGGGTACCATTACCCAGAAGGATGATCACATACATTGCTAGGATCAGCACAAAAAAGAGTAACTCAAGCCTTGGGTAACCAGAAAGCCCCTTCAGAAAAAATTCTACCAGGATTGTCTGGTTTTCCTGTTCCATTTTACCATCTCTTTTCTATCTGTAAGGCAAGGCATATTAAGACAAATATTTATTTTACTATGATTACTTTCAAACATGTACCAATACACAAGTACCATACTTCCAGAGAAAAAAATAAAATAAAGAAAGGACAAGACCAAAAAAAAGAAGGCAGCAAAGAAGACAAAAAAGAGGAAGAGGGGAAAGTATGAATGGAGAGAGGGGAGGGAAGAAGAAATTAACATGTTTCATGAAATGCTCAATATGCCATTTAATTCATTTAATCTTATCACAGTTCTGGGCAAGGGCTATTATTATCCACATATTTCAGATGAATAAATCTAAGCAGAAATCTTTAGTATATTTGACCAAAAGTAGATAATGTATGATGTATGTGTGTGTGTGTGTGTGTGTGTGTGTATGTGTAGGGAATGGCAGATAAAACTAAACCTTCCTTGCTGACGCCTAAGCTTTTTGTCATATTTGTAATCAAATACATAAATTAGAGATTCTAATAAAAATGAGAATTATATTATGTGTAACTGAATAATATACCATTTTTATTGGCTATAAATCACTACACAATAGACCAATGCTCTTGTCACACCTTGAAATTTTATTGCTATGTTTATTGCCTGTCTTGCCCAGTAGAACACAAACTTCATAAGAGTGGATACTTACTCTTGTTTATTTTTACACTTCCAAGAGTTAGACTAGAGTGGGGCACAGAAGCAGGTGTTCAAAAACATTTGCTGGATTAAAGAGTAAAAATCAAAGACAAAATATTTACTAACATTTCTTACTCTGTGACAATCCTCTACTAATTGTTTTCTTTGTGCCTTAATTTAGTCTAAAAAGCAACTATATGAGGTAATTACTGTCTTTATTTATGTCACCATCCCTCTTATATAGAGGGGGAAAAACAGCCATGGAAAAGTTATATAATTTGCTTAAAGTCAATTTCATATACTTAAATAAATGATAGACCCAGGACTAAACTCCAAACAGTATAACCACAGAATTCAAGTCCCTAACATTCATTCTACAGGGAGTATTTAGTTCATAGGCTAGAGTACCTTATAATCTGATTGATGAAACTAACATTTCAAAAAAATGTGATTAATTAGAAAGAAGCCAGATTTTAATGTAGTGATTTGAGAGCAGTTGATTTTGATACTTTATATTTTGCTAGAACATTATTAATATCTATAGCAAAAAATGTTTTGTCATAAAATTTCATTTAATCCTTATATTCTGACATCCCCCCTTATATGTACATATGAGAAGTTTCTCTTATTTTTTATACTCTTCCTTTCTAATTTTTTTCTCTATTTGGCAAACAAGTCAAATATTAAAGGCCTTTTCTTATATTATGGGTCTTTTTTAAAAAGCAACAAAAAGAATTTAGGATGGATTTATTCTCTTTCCATTTTTCCTGTTTCATTAAATTGCTTTTGTATTCATAACTTTCTTTAGCATATTTGTATTTCTTTTTTAATTTCACAAACTTAGAAGAAAAATTCATTATTTTTAATTCTTAATATTTCATCTTTCTCCTTTACATAGCTCTAATTAAGGTACTTCCTGCTTATTTTGTTTTATTATAGATTTAGATTTTGAAGATAAATGTTCTTTTCATTAGTATCTAGACAAGTTTTTGTTTTCCTTTTAATTTCTTCTTTCATCTAAAGTTACTAGGTGTGTGTTTCTTACTAAATATCTAATTTAGTTATTAGATATTTTTGTTCCAATTTCAATATTTATTTCCAAATTTTATTTTATTATGATAACATGACCCATAATTCTAGTTATGGACTTTTGGATAGCCAATTACATGATGTATAGTATAAATGTTAACAAAAATGTGACTTCTTTTCAAAAAACTATATGGTTTCATATACCCACACAAAACAGGCATACAGTGTACATATAATCAAGTTCATAAGTGTATTAAAAATATTTGAAATAATTACCTATTTTTTTCCAACTTGATTAGATCAACTCTATATTAAATATTTGTAATCAAATTCTTCTTGTATATCTAAGGTCATTTTGTATTATATGTTTAGCATCTGTGTTATTTAGTTTATGCCAGTATTTGGTGAATATATCTTATTCATAAATTTTACATGTTATCATTAATTGATATATTTTTATCCTATCTGGCATTTTAAAGTTTAATTCTACTTTTATGACATTGATGTTACACTTATGCTTTATTTTGCCTGCTATCTCTTTGTACTTTTTTTTATTTTTAACTTCTCTTTTTCACTTTTTTTAAGTATACTGCTTATAAACAACATATTACACTATAGGGATAGAGTAACCAAAACAGCATGTCATTGGCATAAAAATAAATACACAGCTCAATGGAACAAAAAAGAGAAGACAGAAATAAAGTCATATACCCACAAACAATTGATCTTCAACAAAGCAAATAAAAAAATACACTAGGGAAAGGATACCCTGATAAACTCTTCTGGACATTGGCCTAGGCAAAGAATTTATGACTAAGGCTCCAAAAGAAAATGCAACAAAAACAAAAATAAACAAATGGTACTTAACTAAAAAGTTTCTGTACTACAAAAGAAGTAATCAAAAGACTATATAGATAGACAACCTACAAAACGGGAGGAAATATTTACTCCAATCCTTTGGATACCAGTGAACCAGGTAGCAGAACAAAAAATCATCTCAAAGATATGCCTTTTATAAAGTTCAATTCACTACATAAAAAATAAAATTTTAATAAGGTGCCAGTATGTTTCAAAATTTTAAATACTTGGCTGACATTTTTGATTATTTTATCATCTTTAGAAAGCCTTTCTACATAAGAATTACTCACTATTACCTAATTATGACCTCATGATAGAAAAGCAAATATTCAAAATAGTCATTAATTTTATGTGTAGGCATACGAGGATAATGTCTAAGCTAGTCTATTTTTGTCTATGCATTACTTTAGAAAATTATCTTTTCCAGATCTCAGGAGATTATATTATATACATACGTAGTTGTTTAAAATTTTCCAAATTGGTCTCTGTATTCTCTTCACATGTTTCTCTGTTGAGTCCCTAGCACCGTACCTAGCATACAGTTCAACTGGTTCACAGTTGACTGAACCAGACAGACCTGAGTTTTTGCTAAGGAAGGATAGCTAAACTATTGTTTATTATGACTTCTACACTAAAGGACACACGGTTTGCTACGTAATCAATTAGCTACAGTAGTTGACACAGTTTCCAACACTTTGTAATGCACTAAAACCCTGCACACTGACAAAAGGTAATGTATATGTGCTGTACAAATTCCTTTCAGTTTGTTGCACAGTTGTCTTTGCGTGCAGAACTGCTCCTCTGGTCTCTTAGCTCTTTTTTCCCCCTACTCTATCTCAGTGACTAGTCTCTTAAATTTCTTTTCCAATACTCAAAGTCTCTCCAGAGTGAAAAGAAGTATTTTCAAACTGATTTAACCCATCAGTCCAAGTCCTATATATAGTTTGTATAAAATTTGTTTCTTTTTTTCTTTCCGTAACTTACCTCCAAACCAGAAGTTGCCTCTCTTTCTAGGTTATAATAGCAACAGATATTTTTAATGTACTTTTCTTCTTACAGCCTATTTTCATAGCTCCTCATTAGTGACTGAACCTCCAAAGAGACCACCACAAGTCTATAATCATTTTGTCGTAGGAATTCATCAACTAGTTGACATTTATAGAAACATGGTGTTATGGGTGTGATTACTAGGATAAGAAATTAAATTTCTCCACTTCAGATAAAATAACATTAAATTCTTCTGGTTTAAAAATAGATAAAAAAAATCAATATCTTGGGATTGAATTTTAGGAATAGGGCAAATGAAATGTGCCCTTGAAGCCCAGGTTGAAATACTGCCCCATTGTGGAGACCCACAAATTCCTAAAGAATCTGCTTCAGCCTTTGGGAAACAATTTACATATTCTGCTCTTAAGGACTCCTCCAAACCTCTATGCACAACTTTAAATTGCCTCAGGGATAAAATATGTATAAAACTTATGAAACTTCAGAAATAAAGCCCTGAAGACCTAATTACAGGGGACCTATTACTCTACTTCATAAACAAAATCAGAGGGAGTTCCTATATTGACATCAAAATTTCCCCAGCTGAATTTTTATCTCTCATGTGCATACACACACACACCTTTTTGAAAGTATAATTATTTACTCAACAAATATGTTTTCCATTTACTTTATAGATTTAGCTTATAGTGAAAGTTGACTTTTAGAGTAAACATGTATTTACAGGTGGTCCTTACAATGCAGTGAAAATGAAATCATACTTCAAGCGCCCACACAACCACTCCAATTTACACTTTCAGTACAATAGTCAATAAATTACATGGGCTGCTCAGCACTTTCTTATAGGCTTTGAGTTAGATGATATTGCCCAACTAAAGGCTAACATAAGTCTTCTGAGCACATTTAAAGTAAGCAAGGCTAAGCTATGATGTTCACTAGTCAGGTATATTAAATACATTTTCAACTTTGGGCATTTTCAACTAACAATGAGTTTATTGGGACATAACCCCCTCATGAGTTGAGGAGTATCTATATTTTCACTAATTCTGACACTAATACATACTGTAAAGAAAAAGAAACAAAGAATGGAAGAAAGGGAGGGAAGAGAGAGAAGTAGAGACAGAAAGAAGGGGAAAAGGTCAGGTGAGAAAAATAAAGATATCCTTGAGTAATACATAAAGGTATAAAAAACAAAGCCAAAAATAAATTATAGTTGAATAGTCTAGTGACAACTGGAGCTCATAAAGGAGCCTGATCTTAGTTACAAAACTGTAACTTGGGTTAAAATCATTTGCCCCTTACTCCCATGTCCAAACTAAGGGACTTTAAGGCTGGATATTTCTGAATACTTTTTTTCTTCATTTTTAAAAATTTTTTTTTACCCGAAGAATTTCTAATTATTTTAAGGGTAGAATTCTAGAAATGAAATGAGTGGACCAAAATTAATGAATTTTGAAAGGATAACACCAATTTATGATCAATTTATGTAGTACGAATTTGAAAGGAAAACACTAATTTATGATCCCACAATTGTTATGGTGTTGCTAATTTATTTTGCTCTTATTAATAGTAGTTGTCAAAAGTTTAGATTTTTTTATCTAATATAAAGGACTTCTTAATGCCACCTCATTACTTTAAACAGCATTTTTAATTTCTAGAGATATTTCATTTTCTGTGTGTTGCACATTATATTCTAATGCCCTCAACTTATTTTCTACTGGGGGGTTTATATTTTAAATCACTTCTGTTTATATAAAATTTACTGTACACCTACTCTGTTAACTCATAGCAAGAACCTACATGAATATAAAAATGCCTAGGACACAGTCCACACCTCGAAGAATCTTATGGGTAGTGAGAAAAAAAAATCCATGTAATCAAATGATTTCAATAAAAAGTGGTAAATGCTGTAATATAAATGATGACTTGGTGTTCGGTAAGTGCCAAGTAACTTAGAATCAAGCAATAATTTCCAGGAAAGGTGATATCTGAACTGATTCTTATATTGTAAATGAGAATTTGAGAGGCAAGTAATACAGGGAAGAACATTCCAGGGAAGGAAACATAAATAGTGTAAGATAACAAATGGCATGATGAAGACAGAAAATAGAAATAACTCAGCATCATGGGAACATAAATGAAAATGATGCGGATGAGGTTGGTGGAAGATGAAACAAACGGAAGGCAAAGCAAGGAGGGCCTCATATAATTTGCTATTGGTCCCAAACAACAGCATACATTTTGGATGATTTAAGCAGAAAGAAAATTCATCTAACAGTATGGGAATGTTCCCATGCAGGAATTCCTTCCCAGCATTCTCAAGAAATTTGTTTCCCAAATCATGTATCTCAAGAAAAACTGAGAAATTGAAAAAGTCAAAAGGTCTACACTGTAAGAATGAAAGCGTTACAACAGTGGTTTGAAAGAATCCACTGGTGCGAAATTGAAAGCCAAAGGAGAAAACTGACACCAGGTGTAGTTCAGGAGCATTCAACCTTTTTTTTTTCCTCTGTAGCAAAATGGAAGAGTAAGAGTTGCGGCTCGGCGCCTGTGGCTCAGTCAGCTAAGGCGCCAGCCACGTACACCTAAGGTGGCCGGTTCGAATCCCCAGCCCGGGCCCGCCAAACAACAATGATGGCTGAAACCAAAAAATGGCCGGGCGTTGTGGCGGGCGCCTGTGGTCCCAGCTACTTGGGAGGCGGA
>CAUYQV010115887.1:0-23498 GCA_963574575.1 Galagoides demidoff
CCTGTGGTCCCAGCTACTTGGGAGGCGGAGGCAGGAGACTCGCTTGAGCCCAGGAGTTGGAGGTTGCTATGAGCTGTGATGCCATGGCACTCTACCCAGGGTGATAGCTTGAGGCTCCGTCTCAAAAAAAAAAAAAAAAAATGAGACCCTGTCTGGAAAAAAAAAAAAAACATTTTAACCTGTCTAGACGGTTAGAAACCAGGACAGTGGTTATCTTTAAAGGGTGGCTGGTGACCACAACTGGGTAAAAACGTGGCTTCTGGGGTGCTGGTAAGTGTTCTGTTTCCTGATCTGAGTGCCAATTACACACAGGTGTGTTTACTTTAACAAAAGTCATCAAGCTGTACTAGAACTTGTGTGACATTTCTGTATGTAGGTTTTGTTTCAGTGAAATTTACCAAAAATGTTTACCTTTTTCCTCAATATTTTCATCATCAAAATGTTAGAAAATACAGAACAGGAAAAAGATTGCAAGAAGAATACCCACTTTTAGGATTTTCATGATTACCCTTTTGGTTTTTCTCTATATACTCAGATGTTGTCATCTCTACCCACCCCCCTCAAATTAAGTCAGGACCACATTCTAAAGTTGGTTTTTGACACTTCAACTATATATTCTACTACCCACATTGTAAATACTTTTCCATGTTATTAGCATTCTTTTTTGGGGGGCTGTTTTTGGCTGTTTTTGGCTGGGGCTGGGTTTGAACCTGCCACCTCCAGCATATGGGGCCGGCACCCTACTCCTTTGAGCCATCAGCACCACCATTATTAGCACTCTTTTACCACATTTAAGGGTCTGCAAATTGTTGAATTGGGAGTTCCACCATTTGTATAGTAATTAATTTTCATGTCTAGATTTGTTCTAGTTTTTTAGTATTGTAGACAATACTGTGATAATCATTCTTTGTAGCTAAATCTTTGCCCTATATCCATAGTTTTATTTCTTCGACTCAATCTGGGAGTTGAGTGTTTGGGTATAATGAAGTTTATACATATTACAGTTAATTTTGGAATAGTCAAGTAACAGTTTCAAAGGCTGAGTGCTGATCTGAACTGAGTTCCGATCAGGTGTTTCTTGGCATCTTAACAGTGACAACAATGGCGATGTTAATAGCTACTGTGGTGCCTCCTATATCTCATTTCTTATTAACAATATGGCTAGGTGGGTTTTATCTTATTTTATTTATTTATTTTTGAGACAAAGTCTTACTTTGTTCCCCTCAGTAGGATGCTATAGTGGCCTAACTCACAACAACCTCAAACTCTTGGGCTTAAGTGATTGTGTTGCCTCAGCCTCCCCAGTAGCTGGGACTACAGATGCCCACCCCAATACCTGGCTATTTTTAGAGACAGGGTTTCACTTTGGCTCAGGCTGGTATCGAACCAATGAGTTCAGGTGATCTACCTTCCTTGGCCTCCCAAGGGCTAGGATCCTAGGCATGAGCCACCGCGCTGGCCATGCTAGGTAGGTTTTAATAGCTGCCTTTTACAAAGGAGAAGAGGGCCTCATTTAAGTTATCTCAGAAGAAAGCTGGATTCAAAGCCAGGCCTGTCCAATACTAAAGCTTACCCTTACCCTATGCTTTGTCCTTAGGGAATGCGAGGCCTATGCCAAGTTGTCCCAGGGTGCCCAATTGGACCAGTGATATGATGTCAATGGTTCCTAATGATCATGGTGAGAGCTAGTGTTCCACGGATGCCAGTCAACAGATCAGAAAAGAAAGTAAGATTGAGACAGAAGAGAATGAGTCTGAAAGGGCGGGTGCCTGTGAGAGGTATTCTGGGTCTGACAGAAGTTGCCAAAAGATAAAAAACTGAAATCCTGTGTCAGCCTACTTGCTGATGACATATTACAAGCTTGTGCAAGCCTCCTTACCCACCTGGGTACCAGGTTGTTTGGCCTCATTCCCAAGACTGATAAGCGCATTCCACTGAGATCAGATGTAGCTGGGAGAGGCCAAAAGCCAAACTGTTTATGAGAAGACACAGAGGAAGTAAAGAGGTTTTGCAAGCTTTTTGAATATACCTTGGAGTTGCTGGGAAAAGCCAAGGAAGTGAGATTTTGGGGGGCGTGTTTCAGGACACTGTGGATTGCACTGCATCCCTTTTTAAATGAAGCTATAAGTGCTGGCTGCTCAGAAATAGAAGACTGTGTGTGCACGTGTGAGTGTGGTTGGCTTTTGGGAAGAACATGTTGTGATTGACAAGTCTTGGGGGAAATGGAAGGGTGTGTCTATTTCTGTTGACAGTTTGTCTCCGTTCTTTGCCCTGCTGACTTAGATTTCTGCCGTTCATCAGGTGACAGGGTGAGTAGTGAGGACCTGGATGGAGAAGAGAAGAAAGAGGCAGCATGGAAAAGTGGGAGGGAAGGCCTTGGTGGCTGCAGATCTAGCCTCTCTTCCCAGCTTAAGCCAGTTAGCTCCTCATAAGAGGTAACATTAGCTAATATTTATTGAGCATCATATGATCTTAGGATCTGTGGTAAGTGTAGATCCTCTATCTCATCTAATCTTCAGAATCACTCCATGATTTCATTTAATCTCCTAATGTCCCTGTTTCATAGGTAAGGAACTGACGTTCAAGGGCTTAGGAACCTTGCTGGAGATCTCATGAGACTTGTTGAGAGGTAGATATGAATTCAAGCCCATCTAAATCCAGCATCTCTACTCTTTTTTTTATTATTAAATCATAGCTGTGTATATTAATGCAGTCATGGGGTACAATGTGCTGGTTTTATATACAATTAGAAATATTTTCATCAAACTGGTTAACATAGCCTTCATGGCATTTTCTTAGTTATTATATTAAGACATTTATATTCTACATTTAGTAATGGGATGACTTGGAGGGGATTTTTTAAAGCCCAGGCTTCCATTTCTTTTCCTTTAAAGTAGAAATAAATGTACTTAGTCTATGGCATTTTCTGGAGGCTTAAATTAATGTGGTATTTTAGACCAGAGTCTGGTACTTAACAGAAGCTCAATGGACATTACCTTGTCTTCCCTCCCAGGACTTTCAGAAAGAGAGTATGCATATAAAAAACCAAACCACACCCAAGAACCTAAGAAACATCTGGGGGCTCTGGCAAGGTTAGATTAGACAGAGGGTAGTGTTATAAACACAGATTCAGATTCAACTATGAATACTAACAGGATGGAGGACATTGGGCTCAGAACTTCACATTTATCGACTTTATCAGTTAATGGGGATGGTGGTCTTGTGTCCACTCAGCAAATGAGGAAACGATATCCTAAAAGACAAAGCACCTTGCCCTAACTCACGTTGTTGGGATTCTCCCCACAGGGTGGATATATCTTCAGTTTTTAAAAATTGAGATAGAATTCACACACCACAAAATTCACCTTTTTGAGTATACAACTTAGTGGGTTTTAGTATACAAGAAAGTATAACCATTACTACTATATCACTATCTAGTTGCAGAGTATTTTCTTAACTCCAAAGAAAATCTTTATACTCTTTAACAGTTAATACCCATTCTCTCTTCCTCCAGCCCCTGGCAACCACTAATCTGCTTTATATTTCTGTGGGTTTGCCTTTCTGGACATTTCATACAAAAAGAATCATACAGTATGTGGGTTTTGTATCTACTTTCTTTTACATAGCATAATGTTTCAAGCTTCATCCATGGTAGCCTGAATCATTATTTCATTCCATTTTATGGGTCAACGATACTCTATTATATAAATACGGTACATTTTGTTTATACATTAATCAGTTGATGGAAATTTTGATTGTTTCTACTTTTTGGATATTATCAGTAAAGCTGCTATGAACATTTGTGTATGTGTTTTTGAATGTACATATATTTTCAATTTTCTGGGGTATATGCCCAGGGATAGAACTGTGGACTCATATGGTAATTCTATAGGCAACTTTTGGACGAAATCCTGAAAGGTTTTCCAAAGTAGATGCACTATGTTACATTACCAACAGGAAATATGAGGTCTCTAATTCCCCTGTGTCCTCACCAACACTTACTTACATTTTTCATGATAGTCATCCTAGTGGATGTTAAGTGGTAGCTTATTGAGGTTTTAGTTTTCACTTCTCTAGTGACAAATGATGATGAACATCTTGTCATGGGATAGTTGGCCGTATATACGTGTTTTTTGAGAAATGTATTTTGCCCATTTTAAAATTAGGTTACTTTTTTGTTGTTGACATGTAAAAATTCTTTTTTATGCTAGATGCTTATTAGGTATAACTTGCAATATTGTCTCATTTGTTGGGTTGTCTTTTCTCTTTCTTGATGGTGTCCTCTGATGCACAAAATTTAATTTGCATGAAATCTAATTCATCTACTTTTCTCTTAATATCATGTCTAAAAATGTGTTGTCCAATCCAAGATTATGAAAATTTAATCCTATATTTTCTTCAAAGTATTTCATGTTTTTAGCTCTTAAATTTGGGTCCTTGATCTATTTTGAGTCAATTTTTCTATATAGTGTGAGGAATGGAGCCAGTTTAATTCTTTTGCAAGTGTTAAGACTGTTCATTCCACATTGAATGGTCTCCGGCACCACTGTCAAAAATCAACTAGCCATACATCTGTTGACATGTTAACTGTAGGTTTTTCCTTCATCAGGTTTAGGAAGTTCCCTTCTCTTCCTGCTCTGTTGAGTGTTCTTATCCTGAAAAGCTATTGCATTTTGCCAATACTTTCTCTGTATCTATTGACATGGCAGTGTGTTTTGTGTGGCTGTATAATCCATTTTATATAAGGAAGGATTTGGTTTGCCAGTATCTTTTTGAGGATGTTTGCATTCAGAAGGAATATAGCTTTCTGTAGCTTTCTTTTCTTGTGATTTTTCTGTCTGGCTTTGGTATCAGAGTAATGCTGGCTTCAAAAAATGAGTTAAGTGGCGTGGCCCCTGTGGCTCAAGTGGCTGGGGTGTCAGCCATATACACCTGAGGTGGTGGGTTTGAATTTGGCCCGAGCCTGCCAAACAACAATGATGGCTGCAACTAAAAATTGGCCAGGCATTGTGGTGGGTGCCTGTAGTCCCAGCTACTTGGGAGGTGGAGGCAGGAGACTTGCTTGAGCCTAGGAGTTGGAGGTTGCTGTGAGTTGTGATGCCACAGTACTCTACCTAGGGGGACAGCTTGAGGCTCTGTCTCAAAAAAAAAAAACAAAAACCCATCTTGCAGCAACTGCTTATGAAGGAATCCCAACAGAACCCCTTTTTGTTTGTAGACTAGTGCCTAAACTTCTAACTAGTATTGCATTTCACTCCTTATTTGATCATCATGGATTCTCTTGGGTAAGGACCACAAAGCTTGTTTTCCCTTTTTCTTCTTGGAGTCAATGCATAATCTTTATTGTTTGTGACTCTAGCTTGATTTTTATCTCAGTTTCAGCAGTGTGTTAACAAAATGACTCAAGAACCTGAGCTTCTAGTTGGCTTTTGTCCTACAAATACTCTTTAAAGAGATTTTTCAGGCTAGGTACGGTGGCTCACACCTGTAATCCTAGAACCTCAAGAGGCTAAGAGAGGTGGATTGCCTGAGATCCAGAGTTACAGACCAGTTTGAGGAAGAGTGAGACTTTGTCTCTACTAACCAAAAAAAAAAAAAAAAAGAAAGAATAAAAGAAAAACTAGTCAGGCATTGTGGTAGGCACCTATAGTCCTAGCTATTCAAGAGGCTAAGGCAAGGGGCTTGCTCAAGTCCAACAGTTTGAGATTGCTGTGAGCTATGATACTACAGCACTCCCCAGGGCAACAGATTCTGTCTCAAATGGGGTCCAATCCTAAAATGCCTGTGGAGGGTCCAGACAATTTAATATGTGTTGAGTAAAAGAGAAGTAAATTATGTGCTGGATCACACTGTGAGGTCTTCATAAACCAGGGTTGAGTTGGGCCTTGAAGTATAGGAAAGACTTGGAATGGTCAGAGGAGAGAAAGGTTATTCCAGGTCCTGGAAATAAGGTGAGAGATTCCCAGGTATAAGTGGAGATATATGCTGCATATGTGTAGCAATGAAACGGTAAACTGATTAGAGCTGTGTATAGGAAATTTGGAAATGCAGGAACCATGGCAGAGCATTTTTAGTACTGGGAATAATTTTAGGATTCATCTAGTTCATTATTCCCTAAACCACATTTCTTAGTAAATTCATATATAAATATTAATAAACATCTCCTAAATTAAAAATAATTAAGAGGTCCCATGGTCACATAAGTCCATCTGGTGAATAGAGATGTTAAAGTCCTTATGGAAGAATGTCTTGAAGTATTCATTAAGTGAATGCGCATTATGAATCTCCAAATGGGGATGTTTTATCCAGAATTTCCCTACCTTATTTGGCTATGGAGTTCTGTTCTCAAGAAAGTTCAAGTAATATTCACGATGGAATAACCTATGGACAACAGGTTGTAAAATTAATCTAAACCCCCTTAGTTTTCAAATGACATCCTGAGGGAAGAAGTGCTTGCTTCAGATTATCCATTAGGTCAGAGAGTGTGCTTGTGATGAACTAGGTCTTATGATTCCGGACAAAGTCAATTGTTATGAGTCTTGGTAGCCATGGATATTACTAGAGAAAAACACCAGAAGCTAATAACAAAGCAATCCCCAAATTTGGTGCCTTGTCTCAATAGATGTTTGTTTTTTATTCATGTGGCAATCTCCACACTGGAAATCCCTATCCAGGGTAAATTTGCTTCTCTATGGTTAATCAAAACCCAGGCTCCCACAGCTGTGTGGCTCTGCCACCCACTGGGGCCACAGAGTAAATAGAACTAGAGACACGGAGAAGCTGAGCTTGCTTTTTAAGGGCCCTGGTCCAAGAAGAAGCAGAATGCAGTGGTTAAGAGCATAGTCCCTGGAATTAGACTTCCTGGGCTGGAATCTCATTTCTGTTACTTATTAGCTGTGTTGCTTAGCATTATTCAACTGCTCTGACCCTCTGTTTCTTCATCTGTAAACAAGGGACAATAATAGAGCTACCTTATAGGATTGTTATACACAGTAAATAAGTTAGTATTTGTCAAATACTTGTCTATATCTGGCGCATAGTATGGGCCTTCTGAGTGCTTTCTAGATCATGATAATAATATAAAAAAATCTCCTGTTCATATTTTATTTAGCTTTATCTGGCTGTAAGGAAAGCAAGGAAGCTATTTGTCCAGTGCCAACTTCATACTATGGAAGGGGAAGTTTTGAATTTGTAGTAAATAGCTAAGTATTCTTCCATAAGGCATCTCTGCCAAACATTAGAATCTGGATCTGAACAGGTAGGTGATGGAAATTATTTAAAGTTTTGAGCAGAGAGGTGAAATAACGCTATATCACTCCAGATACTTCTCTGCTGTCTCCAATAGTTTTTCTATAAAATCATAGTTATGGAAAGTTAAATTATGCATACTGTTTTAGACTGCAAAACGTATCTGTGAATTTTTATTTGTCATAAGGGGTGAAAAGTAAAATATGACACTTGGTGGAATACCAAACGGTAGAAAAAGGCCTCTTTACATATATTAGATTTCCTACTAGGCAAAATGAATATATAGCTAGTGTTGAAACTACTGAGGAGAGGAATTTAAAATTTTCCAGAGAGAAAACTGTAATAGGAAATTAATTATATAGAATCTTTACTGCTAATTGAATATGTTAAAAAACTAATGTTATTTGACATGCTGAAGTAATTTATTTTCCCTGAAAGTTTAAAAATATTTACAAGATATTTTAATGGTCTTAACTCTACTTTCCCATAGGTTGTACATTTCTTATCTTTAAATGCTGTTATAGAAGTAAGGGTTATTTGGGTTGTTCACAAATACTCCATCTCTCTGTGGCATGTGGTGCCTCACTGTCCCATTTTGAAGTGTGGCATGGGCCATAGTACTTGTTTTGGCCGAAGTAATGTGAGTGATTGTCATGGTTATCACTCCCAGATAGACTTAAATACCAGCATGGGATTCACCATGTTCTTTCCTTCAACTGTGGGCCTCAGGGACCTGACCCATTACAGCCTTTAGCCAGCAGGTCTGAGTGTCTGCAGAGCCCATCCTCAGTGCCTACTAGAACCAAACATGCCCTGTAAGTAAGAAATAAATTTTTTTATGTTAAACATGAAAACCACTATTTCACCATCCAGGGGTGTTCAACCTGTAGCCAATGGGCTGCATACAGATTATTTGAGGCCTATTTTACTGATCTGTGGTGTTGGATAGCATGGAAATTCTGCATGGATCCCCCTTTTTTTTTTCTTATCAGTTTTATTTAGGGTTGTGTACTTGATGTGTGGCCCAACACTTTTTTTTTTTTTTTTGAGACAGAGTCTCACTTTGTCACCCTTGCTAGAATGCTGTGGTGTCATAGCTCACAATAACCTCAAATTCTGAAACTTTTGGGCTCAACTGATCCTTCTGCCTTAGCCTCCCAAGTAGCTGGGACTACAGGCGCCTACTACATCTGGCTGATTTTTTTTTTTTTTAGAGACAGGGTCTCACTCTGGCTCAGGCTGGTCTCGAACTCATGAGCTAAGGCAATCTACCTGCCTCTGTCTCCTAGAGTGCTAGGATTATAGGCGTAAGCCACTACGCCCAGTCCAAAACAACTCTTATTGTTCCAATATGTGGCAGAAAGAAAAGGACACTGTTGAGCCAACTTATGCAGGGAATAGCAGGTTTGGAAAGAAGACTCTAGTATTTTTAGGTGATTGGATTGTGGTGCATGGCATAGATGGGTGGAGGTGTTGCCTAGAGGTAGAAACTTGGTTTTTTTGTTTGTTTTTTTTTTGAGGGGGGGGGGAACAGAGTCTCACTAAGTTGCCCTTGGTAAAGTGCAGTGGCATCACAGCTCACAGCAACCTCAAGCTCTTTGGGCTTAAGCGATTCTCCCAAGTAGCTGGGACTACAGCTGCCTGCCACAACACCTGGCTATTTTTTTTGTTGTTGTTTGTTTAGCAGGCCATTGCGGGGTTGGAACCTGCCAACGCCCTAACCACTGAGCTCCGGGCACCAAGCATGTTTCTTGTTTTTTCTTAAGATGGGGTCTCACTCTTGCTTAGGCTGTTCTTGAACTCTTGAGCTCAAGCAATCCACCTGCCTCAGCCTCCTAAAGTGCTAGCATCTTAGGGATGAGCTGTTTTGCCTGGCCAATAGAAACATGTTAAGTGATAAGGGCCTGAACTAAGCTTACTGTAATGGAAACAGGATGATTTAAAAAAAAAAAAAAAAAGAAAGAGAGAAAAGAAAAGCATTACCCAATTTAAGAATAAGCTTTGTTCTTAAATATCATGCTGTCCTCTAGGCCTCAGTTTGCCTCAGATACGGTGGTGACTTAACGCTGTTCTTGGCAATCACAACATCTTCCCAGGAATTGACTTAGCTTTACCTCCGAACATATTTTTTTCTTAAATCTAAGGCTAATTATGTTTAATGCATTAGTACAGTTGGTTATTGGCTTATTGGATATTGCCTCTAATTGACAGGATTTCTTTCTATCTTACAGACTAAAATCTCTTTAACATGATAATTACTGGACAATACTGTTTTCAATTTATTCTGAAAATAATCATGCTGTAATAGCAGGCATTGCTTTTTACAATCAAAGGAGATTATTATTTCATTATAACAGAAAGAAATAGTAATTTTAGGAGTCACAATAGAAAGATAAGGTCCAATGTAGTCATTATTGGTATAGGCAGCTGATTTCAGATCAACCAGCTAGTACTGTTTGCTGAATCACAATAGAGCGAGGTCCCAGGAGCATTTGTGTAGATAAGATGTAAAATACACACCTAACCCAAGGGAATTATTGAGTGAGCCAGGTGTTTCCTAGATATTAGCTGAAGCACAGAATCAGTCCCACTGTCTTGGTCTATAGATCATAGTTGGAACAAAAGCCATCATGGAAAACTGACTCTCCTAATATCCACTAATTTTAGCATGTGCTCACTTATCATTTCCAAAAATTTTAACTAGAAATGTATGGGAAGGTTTTAGTCCTTTGGAAGATGCAATATTTATTTTAAAAATTATAAATACAACCGGGCACCTGCTATTTTCCCCACTCACCAACAAAAGCTTCATAGCAATGGATGTGACTATCCTGGAAAGTGGACTGCAGTATCTAGAAAATATTATGTAAGTGATATACTTGTCTTGTCCCTCTGTGCTATTTAGAATTCACTTGCTATGTAGCTTCATTTGTAGTTTTAACTTTTTACGGATAGCTAGTTGTTTAATTCCTCTTTGTTTCCTTTCTTCATGATTGTTTTGGCTCTTCTCAACTTTTGCATTTTTATATGAATTTTAAGAATCCGCTTGTCAATTTATGCCAATAAAACATTGCTGACATTTTGATCAGGATTGCATATAATTTATAGGTGGATTTGGAATTAATTTTTATCTTAAAATAGTAAATTTTCCTGGGTGGCACCTGTGGCTCAAAGGAGTAGGGCGCCGGCCCCATATGCCAGAGGTGGCAGGTTCAAACCCAGCCCCAGCCAAAAAAAAAAAAAAAACTGCAAAAAAGAATAGTAAATCTTCCATTCACAAAATGGTATGTCCCTTCATTTATTTTTTTCATTTATCTCCATAACATTTTGTGGTTTCCCATGTAGAGCTATTATATATCTTTCATTGGATATACTAGATAATTGACGTTTTCTGATCCTATTTGTAGGCTGACAAATGGTCCTCAACACTTGCCTAATTCCTAAAAACCTACAAATTTTTATGACATTTAGAAAAAGGGTCTTTGCAGATGTGATTAAGTTAGGGATCTTGAGGTGAAGAAATTGTTCTGAACCACCTGGATGGGTCCTAAATACCATCACAAGTATTCTTTCTTCTTCTTCTTTTTTTTTTTTTTTGAGATAGCATCTCACTTTGTTGCCAAGGCTAGAGTGCTATAGCATCAATCTAGCCCACAGCAACCTCAACTCTTGGGTTCAAGAGATCTTCTTGCCTCAGCTTCCTGAGTAGCTGGAACTACAGGCACCCACTATAACCCCTGGCTAATTTTTCTATTTTTAGTAGAGATAGGGCTTTGTTTTTGCTTAGGCTTGTCTTGAACTCCTGAGCTCAAGCAATCCACTCACTTTGGCCTCCTAGAGTGCTAGGATTACAGGCATGAGCCACTGTACCAGGCTGGTTTTCAGCACTTTTAATGTAATGTATGGTAGATTTGGATTTTATTTGTGATCAGATCATTTTGTCAGTTTTATAAAAATTTTAGCTATCTTTTAAAATATTTCTTCTGTTTCATTCTCTTTCTGAAATTTTAATTACAGAATATATTAAGACATTTTCTTGTGTTCTATCATCACTCATATTCTTCTGTATTATTTGGCCCTTCCCCTTCTTGCTTTGGTGTAAATATGTTCCTTATTTTATCTGGGAATTGAGCTTATTTCATGATGAGTTTGTCCTTTTGAGAGTTCATCTATTCTTGGTTTAGAAGTAATTACTGAAAGCTCACCCAGAAATTTAAGAACAAAGCCTAGGTTCTACAATGGTGAAAGGGATAAAAATAAGCTCTGACCTTTCAAAAACAAGATGACCAAAACTCCACCATACCTATAAATTCTACCAATTAATGGGAATATCTTGAATTCTCCTCAATGTCAGATATGTTACCTCCAAGAAACTCACCTTACCTCAAAGGATAAAATAAGACTCAGGGTGAAGAGATGCACAACAGTAATTCAGGCAAATGGAAAGCCAAAAAGAACAAGGGTTGCAATCTTATTTGCAGATACCACTGGATTTAAACCAAAAAAAAATAAGGAAAAACAAGTTTGGATGCTACATACTTGTTCAGAGAAGCACAAACCATGAAGAGATTTCAATAATTAACATTTATCCACCCTACCCGAATGCTCCTTGAATTATAAAACAAACCCTAACTGATCTGAACAATATGATCTTTTTCTGCACTATAATAGTAGATTTTAACACCCCACTGGCAATACTGGACAGATCCTCCAAGCAGAAACTAAACAAAGTAATAATGGACTAGTAAAACACGACCCTAGAACAAATGGATTTAACAGACATATACAGAGCATTTTATCCTAACAAAACTGAATACATATTCTTCTCATCAGCCCATGGATTATCCTCCAAAATTGATCATATCTTAGGATACAAGTCTATACTCAACAAATTAAAAAAAAAAAGAAGTTATTCCTTGTATCTTCTTGGACCATCATGGAGTACAAGTTGAACTCAACAACAGAAATCTTCATACTCAAAGTCATGGAAACTGAATGACCTTATGCTGAATTACAGCTGGGTCAAAGATTAAGGAGATCATTAGATTTCTGGAACAAAATGATAATGAAGCCACAAACTATCAAAACCTAAGAGATACTGCAAAGGCAGGCCTTAGAGGGAAATTTATAGCATTAGATTCCTTCATCAAGAAAATAGAAAGAGAGCAAATCAGTAACTTAATGGAACATCTCAAGCAACTGGAAAAGGAAGAACAATCCAATACCAAACCCAACAGAAAAGAAATAACCAAAATTAAAGCAGAATTAAATGAAATTGATAGCAAAAGAATAATTTGAAAGATCAGCAAAACAAGAAGTTGGTACTTTGAAAAGATTAATAAAATTGATAAACCCTTGGCTCGAATAACCAGAAACAGAAAAATAAGATCTTTAATAACTTCAATCAGAAATGACAAAGGGGAAATAACTGATACCAGATATACAAAAGATTATCAATAATTACTACAAAAACTCTATTCCTAGAAGTATGAAAATATGGAGGAAATGTACCAATACCTAGAAACACACTATCTTCAAAAATGCAACCAGAAAGAATTAGAAATTTTGAATAGACCAGTATCAAGCACTGAAATCAATTATACAAAATCTCCCCCAAAAGAAAAGCTCTGGACCAGATGGTTTCACATCAGAATTCTACCAAAACTTTAAAGAGGAACTAGTTCCTGTATTGCATAACCTATTCCAAAGCATGGAGAAGGAAGGAGTCCTCCCAGCACAATCTATGAACCAAATATAACCTTGATCCCCAAACCAGGAAAGGACCCAACAAAAAAGAACTGTAGACCAATATCATTAATGAATATATTCAATAAGATATTAGCAAGCAAAATACAAGACACAATAAAAAAGTTTTACACCATGATCACTATGCTATTCAACATGGTGTTGAAAGTCCTAGCCATCACAATCAGGCAAGAGAAAGAGATTAAAGGTATTCAAATGGAGATAGAGGAGGTCAAACTCTCGCTTTTTGAAGATGACATGATCTTATATCTGGAAAACCCCAGAGACTTAACTACAAAACTCTCTAAAGTGATCAAGGAATATAGAAGTGTTTTAGGATACAAAATCAATACCCACAAATCAGTAGCCTTCATATATGCCAACAATAGTTAAGCTGAGAATAAAATCAAAGACTCTATTCCTTTTACAGTAGTGCCAAAGAAGATGAAATACCTGGGAATGTATCTAACAAAGGACGTGAAAGATCTCTATAAAGAGAACTATGAAATCCTGAGAAAAGAAATAGCAGAAGATGTTAACAAATAGAAGAACATACCATACTCATGGCTGGGAAGAATCAACATTATTAAAATATCCATACTACCCAAAGCAATCTATAGATTTAATGCAATCCCCATCAAAGTACCAATGTTATACTTTGAAGAACTTGAAAAAATAATATTTCTTTTCATATAGAACCAGAAATAAACCCTGAATAGCAATTACAGTTCTTAGAAATAAAAACAAATCTGGAGGCATTGGTTATTAGGTTATACTATCAGTCTGCAGTGATCAAAACAACATGGTACTGGCACAAAAAGAAATGTAGATCTATGGAATAGAATTTAGAAATGAACCCAGTCACATATTGCCATTTGATCTTTGATATGCCTAACAAAAGCATACACTGGGGAAAAGAATCCTTATTTAACATATGCTGCTGGGGGAGAACTTGTTAGCCACAGGTAGAAGACTGAAATTGGACCCATACCTCTCACCATTGACAAAAATTGATTTTTGCTAGCTAACAGATTTAAATTTAAGACACAAAACAATAAAACTTCCAGAAGAAAGTATGGGGAAAATGCTTGAAGATTTTGACCTGGGAAAAGACTTTATGAGGAAGACGCCCCCTGGCAATTGCAGCAACACCAAAAATAAATAACTGGAATTTGATTAAACTAAAAAGCTTTTGCACAGCTAAGCAAACAGTTTTCAGAATGGGACAAGATTTTTGCATGCTATGAATCTGACAAAGTCCTAAAAACTAGAATCAACAGAGAACTCAAACAACAAGAAAAGTACAAACAACCCCCTCTGTAAGTGGGTAAGAAACTTGAACAGAAACTTCTCCAGAGATGACATATGATGGCTAACAAACATTTGAAAAAAATGCTCATTGTCCCTAATCATCAGAGAAATACAAATCAAAACTCCTCTGAGATTACCTAACCCCAGTGAGAATGGCCCATATCACAAAGTCCCCAAACTGCAGATGCTAATGTGAATGTGGAAAGAAGGGAACACTTCTACACTGCTGGTGGGATTGCAAACTAATACAACCTTTATGGAAAGAAGTATGGAAAATCCTTAAAGAACTACAAGTTGACCTTCTATTTGATCCTACAATTCCATTACTAGGTATTTACCCAGAAGAACAAAAATCATTTTACCACAAAGACATTTGCACTAGAATGTTTATTGCAGCTGAACTCATAATTGCCAAGTTGTGGAAGCAACCTAAGTGCCCATCAACCCATGAATGGATCAACAAATTGTGGCAATATGTACGCTATGGAATACTATTCAGCCATAAAAAGATGGAGACTTTACATCTTTTATATTTACCTGGATGGAGCGGAAACACATTCTTCTTAGTAAAGTATCTAAAGAATAGAAAAATAAATATCCAAAATATACAATATACTCAATACTAATATGAAACCAATATATAAACAATTACATACTCATATGAACAAGGAAACACAAATATAGTTTAGTATGGGACAGGAGAAGAAAGGAGAGGGGAAGGAGGAGAGGGGAGGACAATTGGCAGAAGGAGGAAGGGCATTTGGAAGGATCTCACCTAATGGGCACAACACAAGGGTGTACAGCATGCCCCCTGGGTGAGGGGTTCTTTTACAACTGGAATTTACCTTGGAAGTGAGAACAATGTAATCTAACAATTTGTACCCTCATACTAATATGGAAGCAAAAATAATTAAAGTACTCACTGAAAATCTGGAGACATCATTGGTGGGTCTTTAAATCCTATTTATGTTTGAGGGTAGAGAGAAGTGGGGGGTGGGAGGAGGGAGGACATTTGGTACAAGAAGGGAGGGCATGAGATGGGATCTCATTTAATGTGCACATTGTGAGGGTGTGTAACATGCCCCCTGGGTGAGGGGTTCTTCTACAAATGGAACATTACCCTGGAAGTGAGAAAAATGTAACTGAATTATTGTACCCTTATATTAATTTGATTTAATTAAAAAATTTTAAACAATTTAAAAAAATCCAATTTATGCTTTCCTAGTGCTGTGGGACAACTTAAAGCTCTATTTAAATGTCACCCTTTTAGCCAGTCTTTTCTGCTTAGTATCTTTGCTTCTATTTACAAATCAGCAAATGGTCCAATGGGAAAATGATCAGATTTTCCCACTGATCAGATTCCCATCTTTAGCTTTCCTGCCATTCATGACAAAGGGTTGGTATATCAAATAGTTTCTTGTAAATGGCAGAAGTCCTATCATAGCTAAAGAAAAATTTCCAAGTCTTTACTGAAACCCCTTATTTTTTATCTTATTGAGGTGAGTTATTTTAAAGACCATCTAATTATGTAATATTTGGAATCCTGAGAGTCTGTTTGTATTATCTGTTATTTCTGCTGGGACTTTTATGTTGCCTTACCTCATAGACGTCTGGTAATTTTAAAATTGTATGTCAGACCTTCTGTTTGAAAATTATTTTGGAAATCGCGTGAGTATTTAGAAATTGTATTCTTCCCCCAGAGAGGATTTTATTTTGCTTCTGTGAAAGTTTCTGGTGCCACTAGCAATTTGGGATAACCTTAATCTAGTTATAGCAGATGAGATAATCTGAAACTTGTCTTCTATTGAATCACCTTCTGATTTGCTTTTACTTCTAGGTTGTAGTCCCTTAGGATTCCAGCCCAAAGCCTAGCAAGTTTACCAGTTTTTATTTCTTGGCAGCTCCTAGACATCCTTTTTTTTGGCAGCTTGCAAGGCTATCAAAAGGCTACAAAATGTCTCCGATACTTTTTCTGGAATTGGTTAAGTATCTGTAACTAACTAGGCTTTGTGCTGGGATCCCAAGGGACTATAACCTAGAGGTAAAAGTGAATCAGAAGGTGATTCAATAGAAGACAAGTTTCAGATTATCTCATCTGCTATAATTAGATTAAGGTTGTTCCAAAAGCATTCCCGAATTCCATGTCACCTTTGTGTTCATCATCTTATATATAATATCTAGGTCTACTAATTCTTTATTATCTTTTGGGCTTTTCAGCACTATAAACAGGTTTACATTTTTTTAATACAGCTTTTACAGAATTTTTCATCAGTTTTTATTATCTAGCCTCACTTTACTCAATAACCCCATTGCCTCTTTTTCTTTTTTTTTTTTCTTTTGAGACAGTCTCATTACATCACCCTGCATCACAGCTCACAGCAACCTCAAACTCTTGGGCTTAAGCAATTCTCTTACCTCAGCCTCCCAAGTAGCTGGGACTACTGGCACCTACCACAATGTCTAGCTATTTTTTGGTGGTAGTTGTCATTGTTGTTTGGCAGGCCCAGGCTGGATTTGAACCCACTAGCTCCGGTGTATGTGGCTGGCACCCTAGCCACTGAGCTACCAGGTACCAAGCCCTCATTGCCATTTTCTTAAGTACATTTTAATTTTTAAAAGTTTATTCATTTCCTGAATTATTTCTTATTTCTCTACATCTTCTCCCACCCCCACTTTTCCTTCATTTTGTATGTTTTGTTAAAAGATTTCCTCAAATGTCTGGTAAGTATGTGTGTGTGTGTTTAAATATGTTTTAAAAAGAAGGCACTAAATGCTGATTGGAGAGGGGAGAGGCATGGAGATTGTTAGTGGACTCCACTGATCAGGAGTAAACTTGCTATTTCCTTTGCTGGGGCGGGGGGTCAAAATGTCAGTGTATGTAGGTCTTTTCTTTTGAGCAGGGTTGTACTCCTAGCTGCCGGTGTCCTGGGAAGTCTCACCATTCAGTCTGATGACTTTCCACTTACTTCTTCAATATTCAAGCCAGTACTTTATTACTTGCTTTAGTCATTTCCTGAGTTTAAATCATCACAACCAGGGGACAGAGTATGACCAGCTTAATTTAAGGTCTTTATCTCTGACCCAATTAGCTTTTGGTCACATGCTGTGTCTATACACTTGCCACTTTTGTGCTGAGGGGACTATATTATTCCAAGAGGCTATCTACTGAAAAGAAATTATGGGCAGACTATTAACAAGGCACGTTCTTATATCTGGACTTGTTTTACTTGAAGCACTTTTGAAAGTTCTAGAATATTTGTTTCTCTAGGGAAATCACTCCTCTTGACTTGAGCAAGTGGGCAAGGTAAACAGGCTGTCTTGGGTAGTCAGTTTCTTCTCTTCAGGGACTTAAAAGTTTTCATAAGACCAACTTAAACCCATTCCAGATGATGAGATGTTTATTTCTTCCCAGGTGTGGTGAGGACCTACCCTGTTTCAAACAACACTGTCTATGGGGTGTGCAGAAGCAATGAGATCAGAGTAGAAACTTCCTTCATTCTTGGGTGGATCCCTTTAGTTCCAAATCTACATGGGGAAATTTGGGGATAACCAAGGTCCTTCTATCTGCTTTTATTCCCTGGTGGCAACTTGATGTAGCTAAACAAGAGAATAAACTTTATATTCAGAGAGTCTTCAGTTTGAACCAGAGCTGCTCACTAGCTCTGTGACCTCGGGCATCTTATTCAAACTTGGAGTTTCAGTCTCCTCTTTTATTTAAAACAGGAATAATAAGCCTCACTCTGTTCCTTTTCTGTGAAAATAGTAACTCTAACATGTTAAGTACTCAGTAGTTTTTCTGCACGTTCTTCTATCTCTCATCATTCCGGTGACTTGTTAGGCATTCTACAAACTTTTCATCTGAGTGGGAAAGCCAGGTTGATGCCTCACTCTGTTCTGCTGAGGATATTTCTGGGGCATGATATAATGACTGGTGACTCTGCATCTGTAATAGGTTGGTGTATCATTCATTCAGGAGTTGAAATGGATGGTTGGAAGGAATGCCTAGAAAGGCAGCATTTTAGAGAAAAGGAAAATTAAAAGCTAGACCATCAAGTTGTCAAATGTGAGTTCAGTTGTGCATAAATTAATCTAAAACTTAAAAAATCAATCATGGGTAAAACTTTAAAGTGGGACTGAAAGGCGGAGTCTGGAGAAATTCCACTGCCATGCCCTCTGCAAAGGTGATCTTCAGACCCTGTCTTAGTTTTGGGCTGCTATCATGAAATGTGCCATAGACTGTGTTACTTATAAACAAGAGCCATTTCTTTCTCACAGTTCTAGAGGCTGGAAGTTCAAGATCAGAGTGGCAGCATGGTCGGGTTCTGTTGAGGGCTTTCCTTTGGGGAACAGACTGCTGTCTCCTCATTGTATGCTTGCCTGGTGGAAAAGAAAGCTGGAGAGCTCTCTAGGGCCTCTTTTGTAATTCCTTTCATGAGGGCTCCATCCTCAGGATCCGATCACCTTCCCACCTCTTAATACCTTCACACTGGGGAACAAGATTTCAACACATGAATTGGGGTGGGGGGACACAAACAATAAGTCCACTATAGACCCTGAAACACAGCAAAAAACTTTATTCAAGTGATTATTTAAAAGTCTGCAAAGCAAAATCTGTGATAAAGGCATTGTTATTAGAATGACTCATTTGCAAATGTCTTATGTACAGAAGACAGAAGGGGGTTTCTGTGAAAGCTTTGGTTTCAGAAAAATCTCAATGACTCCCCTAGATAAGGAACCTTAGGTAAATTACTTCTTGTACCTCAGTTCTTAACCTATAAAGTGGAGGTAATAAACACTTCCTTCATTCAATTATTGCAAGGCTTAAATGAGATAATTTTTGGCAGCATGGCATGTGAAAAATAACCAATGAATGGTAACAGACATTATTAATGAAGGCTCGGGATGATAGAGACATGTCCAAGCCCTGGTACCTAAAACAATCTTGGATCCATGACTTCTTGTTCTTTTCACTACATTGCACATTTCCGACTGTAGAGCAAACCATCAGGGAAGACCCAGACTAGTCTCTCAATCAGTGAAGGGACCCTATTAGAGATATGATATTTCCTAACTCTCTCCTTCACTGTTCCTTTCTCAAACATTCTCCCCCCAAATCGGTCTATTTAGAATGAGAGCTTCGCAGGTGCTGACCTTACACCACCTCCAGGTTTCCTACCAGAACTAAGACCTCAATAGTGTTGTCCAACGTCCCAGTGCCCCCAGCCCAGGCTCTCCCTGGTGGCAACTGCAGGGAAGCATGCAGTCCCAGCTGGGACTGGAAGCCCTGGAGCCCAGTGGGCAAACAGGCCACTAACACGTGCTGGCAACTGTTTGTATTTACTAAGCCCAAGCAGGACAAACATTTCACAGAACGTACCCAGCTTTGGATGCAACCCTTCCCTGGGGGGAAGGCCCACTCACATTGTGCTCTAGGGATTCTGGAACCAAGAGGATAAACAGTGGTAAAGGACGGAGCTGAGGTCTTCGAGGAGGAAAGTGGCATAGGAATGGAGTGGGGGAGGCTAAAGACACTCATGACCCCACTAAGTCTCAAGTAGCTCACTCTGATCCCTCAGGACTGGGATCATAGAGCCACAGTGCTTATCCAAGTTGGTGGAATTCGGACCTGTCTCTGAAGGGCTGGTCCAGTCTCTGAGAACCCAGTCTCTGATAGACTTCAGTGGAAGCCTGTGCTGTTTAATCCTAGGACTCTCCTATAAGCTGCTTATCTCAGTCTTAGAGATGAGGAGACTGTGATTCAGAGATCCTACATCTCCCACCAAGGATCACACATACATGGAATGGAAACGCTGTCATTGATGCCTACATCTGAAGACTTCAAAGGCTGTTTTCTTTCCATCAGGCGACCCTGCCCTGAACACAGTAATTATTTCTTACCTATAGACACCATCAATCATAGAACTGAAGAAAGAAAAAACTTGGAATTGATGCAGATGGGAAAAAACTTTGTCATTCACAATTCTATTTGTGTATCTGTTCCCTGCCTCTTACCCATCTCCCTCCGTCCCTATGGTTTGTTCTACAAGGTTTTTATCTAAGAACCACTGCCAAGCCACAACTTCCTGTGTTTTGTCTTATTATCCAGGGAAGAAAGTAGTGTCTGCTGGCCCCATCTGTAACTCAGGGCCATAATTACTTCTGGACTGTTTGGATCCAAAGACCCAAAACAGAAATCTCCAAGAAATACCACAACCTTCTGGTTTTTTCATCTCTTTGGTGGAAGTTAAATAAAAGTAATGTCATTGGAGCACTATTAAGTATCCTATCCTGATTTATATGCATGTATTCTGAGATATGCATAAATTTGCTCGTGTGTATAGCTTCACACATACACGTACAACCATTTAACGTGGGCATCAGTGCTCTTACTATACAGATGAGGAGTTGAGAGGTGAATTCCTGGAATGTAGAGGTGAGAACTGAACTCAGTCTGTCCACAAGTCTATTATCTATCTTGTTTAAAAAAGTTTTCTTATTAAATTAACTCTAGTTAGATAATATTAACTTACAATAGAGTATACCTATTCTAAGCGTACCGTTTGAGTTTAGTTAATGCATTGTCCTCTATCAATACCACAACAATTAAATATGAGATAGTTCTATTACCCTAAAAATTGTCCTGTGCTTCTTGTGGTCAAGTTCATACACTCCTCTCAACCCTGCCCCAGGACTAATCTGATTTCCATCACTACAGAGTAGTTCTGACTTTTCTAGAACTTCATATAAATGGAATCATACAATATGTACACGTTGGGTCTTGGCTCTTCTGCTCAATAGAATGCTTTTGAGATTTATCCATGTTGTTGCAGTGGTTTGTTTCTTATTGCTGAGTAGGATTCCATTGTCCATATATAATAATGTGCTTATTTATTCACCATTTTTCTTGATAGATGTTTGTGTAGTTTCCAGTGAAAAATGCTGCTATGAACATCTGTGTGTATGTACTTCTTTGTTTAGACAGATGCTTTGACTTTTCTCTCAAATACAAGGCTTGACAATTAAGTTTGTGAACTTGCCACTGTGCATTTACATTGGCAACACTGTACAAACAACTCAGTAAGGTTAAGACTTTGACATATCAGTGTCTCCACAGCTGTAGTCATGTTGTGGTGTGGCAGTGTCTTGCTAGATGGCATTTATTATTATTGTGTGTTTTTGTGTGCCATCACGATAACGTCGGAGATCAGCTTAGAGCAATAAACAGTAAATTTCTTGTTAAACTTGGTAAGTGTAGAAGTCAAATCAGGAACGTGTTAATCTAAGTTTATGGGGATAATGCCATGAAGGAAATAGGAGTGTACAGATGGATTAAATGCTTTATTGAGGGGAGAGAAAGCGTCACTGATGAAGAGGGGTCAGGATGACCAGTAATAAGGTGGACTGATGAAAACATTGCAATCATTCATCAAATTGTACATCAAAATTGTCAGCTGATTGTGAGAAGCATAGCAGACCAAGTAAACATAGATAGAGAAACAGGAAAATCTTAACAGAACTTTTAGCCAACAACTTATGGTTTCTTGCATCATGATGGTGCATTGGCTCACACAGCATTGTCTATAAAGGGTTTTTAGCCAGTAAACAAGTAACTATTGGAACATCCTCCCTACCTACCTGATCTGGCCTCCAATAACTTTTTTTCTTTAGCCAAAGATAAAGGAAATACTGAAATGAAGATATCTTGATCAGTACATCAAGGGTAATATGACAATAGCCTTGGCCATTCCAGAAAAAGAGTTCCAAAATTGCTTTGAAGGGTAGACAAGGTGCTAGCATCAGTAGATAGCTTCTCAAAGGTAATACTTCAAAGGTGACTGTAGTGATATTCAGCAATGAAGTATGTAGCACTTTTTCTAGGATGAGTTTTCAAACTTAATAGTCAAGCCTCACATGTTTTTATTACCTATGAGTAGAATTTCTGGGCTGTATGGAAAGTGTGTGTTTAACTTTTAAGAAATTATCAAACTGTTTTTCCAAGTGGTACCATTTCATATTTTCACTAGGACTGTTGGAGTTTCAGTTGTTCTATAACCTTGTCAACACTTAGTATTATCAGTGTTTTAAACTTTAACCTTTACACATAAACTTTAGTTTTTATGTAATAGTATTTCATAATTCCAATTTGCATTTCTCTGCAGATAAGTTATGCTGAGCATAGTTTTTATGTGTTTACTGGCCACACATAAATTCTTTTCTGTGAAATGGCTGTTTAAATCTGTTTTAAAAAAATAAGCCATTTATCTTTCTGAATGAGTTTTAGTTCTTTGTGTGTTCTGGATGCAAATTCCTTATAAGGTATATATGTCTGTGTATGTATATATATTCACACATATATAAAAATGGATATATGCCTATATATTATATTTAATATGTGTGTATATCTGAAACTTGCCCTTTTCATTTCTTAGAGTGGTATCTTTCAGAGAGGAGGAGTTTTTAGTTTTAAGTCCAATTTATTAATTTTGTTATGTTATTCTTAGTGATCTTTTTGTCTTTCAAAAAAGAAAAATCCCAAAAAAGGAAATCTTGGACCCCAAATTTGCAAAGATTTTCTCATATAGACACTTAATAATTTTCACATCTTTGTTATATCTAATTTTGTAGTTAATTTTTGTGTATGTTTGAAGTAAGGGTTGAGGTCATGTTTTTCCAAATGAAAATATAATTATTCCATCACCATTTATTAAAAAAACTGTTCTTTCTCATTGAATTACCTTGTCAACCTTGTTAAAAATTAATATACAGTATATAGTAGGTCTATTCTGGACTGTCAATTCTGTTCCTTTCATTTATAATTTTTTCCTTTATAATAGCATACTGTCGGGGGAGCCTAGGGGGGAAGGAGAGGGAGGGGACCATCAGGAAGCCGCGAACGCCACCGAGTGTCTGCACACCTCGCTCTGTCTGCCAGGGCTGGTTAAAGAACCATCTGGATCGCAGCGCGGGGGGAGAGCGGAGGCCGCGCGTGAGGCCGAGGGAGGGGCGGCGGCGGTTCCAGCATGAAGAGGAGAGCTGGCCTGGGGGGCAGCATGAGGAGGAGATGACCGTCGGGTTTTGCTATGGCACGTGGAACAAGCCATCCACTCCAGGGTCAAGCCCATACAGCTGAAAGGAGAGCACCACTCCAATATTTTTTGCCTAGCTTTCAACAGTGGGAACACCAAAGTGTTCTC
>CAUYQV010115894.1:0-12294 GCA_963574575.1 Galagoides demidoff
TGGCATCACAGCTCATAGCAACCTCCAACGCCTGGGCTCAAGCGAGTCTCCTGCCTCCGCCTCCCAAGTAGCTGGGACCACAGGCGCCCGCCACAACGCCCGGCCATTTTTTGGTTGCAGCCATCATTGTTGTTTGGCGGGCCCTGGCTGGGGATTCAAACCCACCACCTTGGGTGTATGTGGCTGGTGCCTTAGCTGATTGAGCCACAGGCGCCAAGCCGTATTCGTGTGTTCTTTGGGATCGGTTTAACTTTGACTTTGGTATTCTTTTTGCAATTCTTTCTTTCCTAAGTAGACCACAAGCTTCCTGAGGCCAGAGGCAGGGCCTTCTCATGTCCCTTGAAGGTTTTGATGTTCTTCCTTGCTTCCTCATGATGCTTTCTTCCACCAGGTTTCTAGTGAATGGTTTTAGAAGGCTGGCCACCTGTTTGCTGGTTTTCATACAGTAGATGAAAGCTGCTGGGGATTTTATTTTGTCTTTAAAAGTTAATTTTATAGGAATCATGGCAAAATTTCTGTTGCTTTTATGTTATTGGTGAATTCACTTTTGTTTCTTACTAGTTCACAGGATTTTCCCACTTAATCTGTATCCGGCCATACAAAGGAGAAAGTCCATACCAAATGAAATTTCATTATCACTTATTATATAGCATCTTTGGAGCAGTCTATGTTGGGAGCTGTGTACAAAATCGTGCTGATCCTAGGATGCTAGGGACGTGCTCTAAGGAAGCTTTCCAATCTTCTCTCCCAAATGGAGACCTTGAACTATGGAGTGGTCTTTGGCAAACCAGGCACAAAAATTCTCAAATTTAAAATGTTTATCAGCTGTTTTTTTTTTTTTTTTAATGGGGATAAAGGAGGAAGTTAGAAAATAAAAAGAATAGATTTTAAAATATTTAAATAGATGCTAACTATAATATTATAAATTCCCTGAAATAAACTGTATTAGGACAAAAACTCCATCTTGACCTGCAAGTCTTTGCTGCCATTTATTAAACAGTTTTGAACTTTGGGGACTGGAGACTGGTATTAAAGAGTTAACAACCAAAGCCCAGGATGTTGTGTGGGTCAGTGTATCCTGCCAAGAGGTAACATCAGCCAGTGGAATCAGTTGGGCTCTCCGTCTGGCAGATCTGTCCCCCTCAGCTGCTCCTCCTCCAGTTTCCAGTCTTGGAGTTCATGTACAGTAAATCTTTCTCTTAATAAAGCCGTTTTTCAAATCTGACTTTGGACTAGGGACTGCTTTTTCTCCAAATGCAACAGCTGTTAAACATGGTGCATTGGGCACGGTGTATATCTCTTTGTTTAGTTTTCGGTTTTTAATATGAGCAGAGACGTAAGGGAGTGGGAGGACTCTATTGATTTCTTTCTACCCATGTCTTTGACTTGTTTTAGAAATAAGGCCTCCAGCTCCAATAGGCTCTGGGCTCTGTGGACTTCTTACCCGTAAGGATGAAACCTATTGTCCCCTAATAACCAGTACACAGTTGCCCCCTTTCTTTTGGTAAGATGGAATTGTGGAGCTCAAGGTGTCAGCCAGCAGTGGCCAGACCCTTTGGCCCCTATCTGTCCTGGTTACATGGGGAAAGACATTTTGCCCCCTTGCTCTCTGGTCCTTCTGTCACTGTCTCCTTTCCCAGTGCACTGGGGAGCATTAACTCCCTGAAGGGGAAAAAAGTTCACAAAAGAAATGAATTATGCATATGGAATTCATTTCCTTGATGAATAGGGAATCTGAACAAACTCCATGGCTGTTTGATTTTAAGGCAGAAGGGAAGGGGGGCTTGGGGCTAAGGAGGATGGAGGGCGGGATCAAAAAGAACTTGGAACAACGGAGGGTGGAAGAAAAACAGGGCTGAAGGACTTGGGATGGAAATATTTAGGACAAAGTAAGTAGCTCTTTGGAAATAGTTTATGGCCCATTATTCTTGCCAACACGTACGTATGGATACATACCTCACTCTCGATTAATGCACAGATTTGTCCGCAGAGAAATTGTGGGGTGGTGGTAGGATTATATTGGGAAGAAGTGACAACACCAGGGTGATGTGACCCTCCTAGTTAAAGTGTTTCAGTGATTTTTGACTTACCTCAGTGTAACCTAACAGTGGCACTTAGAATTTTGAGGCAGGAGTTGTGGTAGGTAGAACCACTGGATTTAGAAGAAGACTTGGAACCAAGCCCCAGGAGACACAAATGGGAGGACCTTGGGCAAGTCACTTCATCCTTCTCAACCTCAGTCAACTCCTCTGAAAATCGGGATGGTGAAAACTGCCTTGTGGAAAATGAGAAGGGTCAAACAAAAGTGCTTTGATGAACCATGCAAAAGGCAAATCTGAAGGGATTTTGTGTTTCCCTCTGGGCCTTCTTTTCTTGACTGACTTTTAGATGATCAGACCTAGTCTGTTCAGCAAGCCAGAATGAAGACTAAGAATGAAGGGGAAGTTGATTCAGGAGCAGCAAGGTGATTAAAAGAATTAATAAACAAAGAAACAAGCAATGAGTCCTGTTTCGATCTTCACCCATCTATGTTATAAGAATCACCGAAAATAATCCAGCTGATGTTTTTGGCAAATTTAGCCACTGGAGGTGTGGTGGCTGCTGCATAACTGGTTTGATCAGCAGGAGGAAAGTTTGTTACAGACAGCCACAAGAATTGAGGAAGCCATCTCAGGGTGGGTTTTAGAGCCTCTTGTGTAGGCTAAGTACCAGGCACCCTCTCTCCTGGCTGCCAAAGACCTGCAGATGCATCCAAGGAAAAAATGTGGCCAAGCTAACCTCTTCCTCCTAATTATTCTCCATTATTCCCTGCTTCTGAATGGAAGGGGGGTTGGGGACACTAAGTCTGGAGGACAGATAACATGCCCTTCTATTAGGGATATTTCCCTTCTTGCTGAAAGGAGAGAGATTTCTGGATAGTTGGGTGGGGGAAGGGGGGACTTCAATCCAATTTCAGAACTGAGTGGGCCGAGCAGGTCTAACCACTATCATGTGTCTTTGTTTTTCTCATCACCAAATTTCAGTGTATGTGGTTTGCACAGAGGTGTGTATTTGTTTTGTAACAAGTCCTTGTTTGAGGTGAGGACGTGCATGTAATTGTATGTATATCCTTTTGACTGCCCACCACACACAGTACAGGGAGGATGTGTGTGTAATTGTATGCATCCCTTTGACTGCCCACCACACACACTTAGTACAAGGGGGTGTCCTGTGGTGTAGTCTTCAACCCGTGCCCTGCAGGCCCTGGGAATAGTGTTGAGGTACTCCATGACTGCCGTTTCGGCAGTAGGAAGTGGGTGGAGAGCCCACAAGGCTGCAGGCCCCCACCCCAACTTTAACCCCTGAACCTCTGTTTCATGGATTTTGTTTGTTTGGCTTTATGGGTTGGAGTCTGCTTTTTAAGAAATGCTTGGAAGCCAGTGGTGCAGAGAATAGACCAGTGCCTCATATGAATTATTTATTTGTTTATTAAGATTGCTATGGCCCCTTTCCTCTTAAAGCTCAAGGCACTGTATGGAATACTTCAAAATGATAACAGTTAGCATTAAAGTCTGAAAATAGAGCCAACGGAGGAGGAACCACTGGGGAGGATGAGGAAAGAGGGAAGATAAGCAGAGAAAAGAGGCTGGTGGTCCACAGCCCAGCACCACCTTCCAAAGAAGGAAGGCCACACAGACCCAGGGCTTTGTGGGGGGAATCCTGCCCTGCAGTGAATTGTGGTGCTAGCAGGAAAAGTCGCCTCCCTCTCTTAGCCTGGTTCATAAAATCTGGGAGACCTATGGCCCTCCCAGGTTCCTCCCAGGAATGATCTTTCAGGAAGGATGAAGAGCTTTCCTTTTTAGGAGAGCAGCCCTAACCTTTCTGCCAAGTTGTTATGGTAATAAACATGTAATAATTTTTTTTTTTAATGTTCACTCATAAACCTTTCAATAACAAGTATGTTTGGTACATTTCATTTTCAACCCTGGCTGTTCCTTAAAATCACCTGGGGAACTTTGAGATAATAACACCAGTACCTGGGATCCACCCTGGAACAATGAAATCAGAACCTCTGGGGGCTGGTGCTGAACATGCCAAGTATCTCAGAGCCTCTTGGCTTTTTATCTTGCGCCGGGATTGTGAAATACCTGGGGATCTAGGGAGGGTGATGAGAGAGGAGGTGAGGTTGAGAATACCCAGAAAAGGAAAGGAAGGCTTACTATGATGGCTATGATTTTAAGTGCTTCTCCTAATGCACAGTGGAGGAAGGGAATTGCAAACTATGCTTTGAGATTTTCAAGCTCTTGGTTATTCTTGTAATAAGTACAGTCCACTTGGCTTGGACAGCTCATTTTTCACATGCCTCAAAGGCTAAGAAACCTCAGAAGTTTTGTGGCAAGCCTCGATTGTGTCTTTGGCCACCACCTCCATACCTGCCTCCCCCTGAAAGTGTCGACCACAGGACAGGTGCTGTTCTAGGGATATGGCACTAAGGACGTTTCAGTTTGGCATGTAGCGGAGAGGTTGGCGTTACCCTCCTCATTTTAAAGAACAGGAAACAGAGGCCTAGAGACCTACATGATTTGTTCTGGGTCTCCAAACTTGTAGGGATCCAACCTATTTATCTCACTCTAAGTCAACCCTCTTTTTTCCATGATCTCTCAAAATGACCCAGGACTTGTGAGTTTGTCAGCTGCCTCCTCTTGGTGGGGAGGCCTTTGGCTTGCTTCTTTTAGATAGGAGAGAAAAACACAAGGGGAGAAATCAGCTTTCGCAGCCATTACCTTGGAGATTGAGCAAGGCAGTGTGGTGTAAAGAAAATGGAGCAAGGTCGTCAAGCCTCAGGGGCAAGCCTGCAATGAGAACTGGGCCAAAAGAAATAAAATCGTGGTTGAGAACAAACAGGATTTTTGTTTAACTGCCACGCCGCCTTTGGTGTTGCCGATGTCACCTGTGCCCTCTGCCTCGGTCATTCTAATGTGGCAGGCCTCTCTGGTGTTACTGCTGTGTTCACTGTGGACTTCTGGACCCCTCTTCAGGTGGCCCATGCTGGAATGTGCTCACCTGTGACAACATTGGCCAACCAAGCAAGTTCAGAGCTCTCACACCTAGCCTTCTAGAACAAATGGACTGCCCGTGTTGCCATCCCTTAATGAAGTGTTCCACAGTCATATTTTCTAGCTTAAAACAAAATTAGCCTTTTAAATGTAAACTACATCTAAAGCACTTTTATTAATGGATCACTCTCTTAAGGGATTATGGTGCTTAGTATGAGGTTCTGGCTGCTCTCTTTTCACATCTCTTTGGGAAAGAAGGTGTTAATAACTCTTTTCTAATGTAGACTGAACTTGTTGGGACCTGTTAGGCTTTAAACCTGAGGTCTGCTTGGCAAAATTGTCAAGGCCCCCAGAAAAGATGATGCCCTAATTCTGTTAGCTTTTCCTGCAGTGTATAAAACAGGCAGTTTTCAGGCATTGGTTTTTCCTACCTGTGGCTAGAAGTCACTGCCACACTTTGAAGCTTAGATCATGCCTGTAGGTTCAAGCATAGGGGCTCCCACTTGGCTGCACCTGGCAGCCCCATCCTTCCCATGCCCTGGACAGACCATGTAACAAACTTCCCACATTAGCTTTTTGGTCCCACCTGCCAGGGTTGTGAGAGGGCAATGTTAAACTCATGCAACTCGAATTGGCCATCCTGGGTCTGTTCTAAGTTTGAGTTTTGACCTTGATCTAGCCTTTACCTACTTCCCTTTATGAATTCCTTTTAATGTTAGTTAGCAAAAACATGCTGGCTTTCTTTTCTCTTCTCATCACGTATCACCAGCCTTGGGGTTTGTTGAAAACCTTGCTTGAGAAATCCATGGCCAAAGAAAACATTGACATTTGGCTTGAAAGTATGGGCTTTGCTCACCAAGGTCCCCTCTCTGAATACAGTGGAGGAAGAGTTGAAGGTTTCTGGGAAGGGGCATTGGAGCAGCGCTCAAGTCTGGCCATATGGATCTGCAGGCTAAATTGGGGGAATCGTGCTGCTACAGGTAGGAGACCCTGGGCTCACCCTGTGGCCGGCCACACACAGCCAGCCCTTTTTGGAGACAGGGGAGCCATCAGGCTCTCAGGCAACTCAAGCAAATAAAGGGAGACTATTCTCTTTGCTCCTACAGACAGAGGATTTTTTCTATTGGAAGAGAAGGCAGCCCTGATTTAGTCTGATTAGGGAGTCTCTTCCTTCTACATTATCTGTAGAAAAGAAAGCCATCATAGTCCCTGAAACTTTCCTTGCCAGTTAACCTTGCTGGACAGAACTAGAAACCGGGCCCTTGCTTCTCAGGGTGCCCGGGAAGTTCTTTCCACAGAGCAGGTGTAGCTCATGCTGCCCTGGAATCTAGTAGATGCTGCCTGAATCTGCCCTGTCAACCCCCTCTGCTCCTCCCCCATTCCCAAGAATGTGCAGGAGATCGCCTTTCTCTTCTGTCTGTCTCCACCACCTCTTCTTCTTTTCTTCTTGCCAGCACTTTTTTTTTTTTTTTTTGGTAACAAGGAGGGATGGCGTTATGGTGGTTGAAGGTGAGGGAATGATGTCGTTCAGGAAAAAAAAAATCAGCCAAGAGAGCTTGGGGGGGGGAGGGGAAAAGAAAGAACACCTGGGGCACAGCACAGCCCTGGCACGGCAAGCCCTCCCCCCCAGCCTCCTGGTACCTCCCGTCTCTGAAGGAGGGTGATGGATTTGGTTTCTGCCACCATTAAACTGATAAATGAAATTTGTATGTTAAAACAATGATAATTTAATTGTATTTTCTTTCCTTCTTTCCCATCCACACTTCTATCACCCTCCCCCACTTGCTCACCCTTCAGCTTTGGGGAAGGGGGTTGGAGGCTGTGGGGAGGGGGAGGCTTTGCAAGCTGTCGGTTTGCATTGTGCGGACGGGGAAAGGTCTCTACCTGGCTCATTTTGTCCCCTTTGCTTAGGCTGTCACTGCTGACAGTCCTCATGTTTATTTCATCTCGCGTGGTGGCTGTCTCGTTTCCCTACCCTCCGATGTCATTAACGCACAGAGAGCGGGCCCTGCAGTGTTGAGCCTAATGAATTCCGCTGTGGCTGCTCTGCTCCCCACCTCGTTACCAAAGCTCAAGGTGTCAAATTAAACCCAGCCTGGAGAGAGAGAGAGAAAGTGCGGGAGAAGACGCAAGAGCAGGGGAAACGGGAGGTGCTGGGAACACACATAAACAACCTTCCCAAAAGAAGCACAGTTGAAGGGGGGGGTGGTGGGAGAGGGCGGGGGAATGGCACAGAGAGGAACCTCACAAATGGGTGACTTTCTTCCTGCCACCAAATCCACTTCAAGCAAGGTGGCACTGGTGACCCGCAGCAGGAACCTAATGACCTATTCCTCACAGGGGTGGGGTTTTGTACCTTGGCCTTGGCTGCGGTTTGTTACCTTTTTCTCATTGCCTGGTTGATTTATTTTCATGGTTTATGCAGATTGGGCACCTTGCAAAGCAGGCAGAGCAAGTGAGAGCAGGCAGGGCTTGGGGAGAGTGTGTGTATGTGTGTGTGTATGAAAAGGAGATGCCAATGGGAGCTCCTGGGTTAGTGCTCAGATCAGTTGCAGAAATCCATATTGCAAAGGAGGGACAGAGAAAAGCATCCCATAAATTTAAACAGTCCCAGGGAGGGTGCTTTCCGGCACATTTCTCTGCCTTTATTCCACTCCAATTTGGGAAGTGGTGATTTCCTCCATCCCTTTTACGCATAACCTTACAGCATTTATAAAGTATTTTGCTATCTGTTATCAGCATTTTACCTTTGGGGCATTTTGTTTATATGACTGTTAACAGAGTCTTCCCACTTAACAGATGGGGAAAATGAGGGGTAGAGATGCTAACTCACTTAGACAGAGCTAGAACGTGACAGAACAGGGATGACATTTTTAGTCCCCTTCAGAATGCAAGGTTTGTCCCCCTTACGTCACTAAACTTCCTAGAGTTACCAAGAGGTGGGAGGAGGTTGGTGATAAATAAGCTTAGGAATGTTAAAAATTGAAGCGAATTTATATACAATGAAATGGATAGATCTGAAGTGAAGAGTTTGGTGCATTTTGACCAGTTAACACACCCCTGTAACCAATACCCCTCTTGAGGTATAAAACATTTCTGTCATTCTAGAAAGTTCTTCTGGTCTTTTCTCCTTCTGTACTTGAGTCGTCCCGCCTCCCCCATCACCATTGTTCCTAAAAAGAAGGGGCATGCCATTCTATTGTTCTCTTTTATTCATCTCACATCGTCATTTCTGTCTGCTTAAACTTCCTGGGAATGGGATCATGCAGCACATACACTTTTGAATCTGGCTGTTACCCATCATACTGTTTTTTGAGATTTATCCTAGTTATTTGTTGCATTAATAGTTGGCTCCTTTTTATTGCTGAGTAGGTGTTCCATTGAATGAATATACTACAATTTGTTTATCCAATCCGATATGTAATTTTTTTAAAGAAAAAAGCAACTTTGGCTAGGCCTGTTGGCGGACACCTGTAATCCTAGCCCTCAGAGTGGCCACAGTGGGCAGATCCCTTGAGCTCAGGAGTTTAAGACCAGCCTGAGCAAGAGGCTACTAAAAATAGAAAAACTTAGCTGGGCATTGTGACAGGTACCTATAGTCCCAGCTACTCAGGAGGCTAAGGTAGGAGGATCACCTGAGCCCAGAAGTTTGATGTTGCTGTGAGCGAGGCTGTTGCCACAGCACTCTAGCCTGGAGCAACCATTTTTTAAAAACAATTAAAAACAAGTGTTTAAGACACTAATTTTATAATAGTTTTGGAGCACATGGATGGTCAGCTAGGCTTGCTTTTCCTGGATTCAGTGGCAGGGCCATGGTGCCTGGCAAGAAGATTGGGTAAGTAGAGGCACAGGCCAAACAAAGCCTTCCCGGCTACCTCTTTCTAACCTCAACCCACACATTGCTGCTTTAGGGAATTTTCTCTTTGCATAGGGCTCATTCTCTGGCTCACCATCCTTTGCTAGATATGACAGTAGAATGGCATGCCCCTTCTTTTTAGGAATTTTCTGTGTTGGTTATTTGATTTCAAAATTCTGCTTCTTTTCCGAGATTAAAGTAGAATTTTGTTTTCAAGTGATTTCCACCGTTTCCTTTCTAAATAGGAGAGTCAACTAAAAAGCATCACAGATCAGAACTAGAAATCTCTGGCAGGTATTTTATAAAAACAATGCATTGAGGGTAGGGTGTCTAGCTATGATACCCCCATTTTGTGACTGGGGCCAACATAGCAAACTTTATCACCCACTAAGATATTTTGGTACTTGGAATAGCGAGAAAGTATAGGTTCCCTGACTTGTAACACAGAGCTTTTATCTTGAATCAAGAAGGTTGAGTATATGTATATGTGTGTGTGTGTGTGTGTGTGTGTTTATGTCTGCATCTGTCCCAGGGTCCCCGAAATTTGCCATTTCTAAGGACAGAAAAGAGGTCTAGTCTTAGGTCCTTTGGTTAGAGTTGATATCATGGCAAACAGTCCTCAGGTTTCGCTGGTGTTTGAGCAAACTTAGATCCACTGGCATCAGCCATGCTGAGCACATCAGAGTAGGAACAGAATCAAGAAAGTTTTTGAAAGACGTGGACAAGTGAAGAGAGAAACACTGAAGAATAAACTCTCCCTTTAAAAAAAAATGTTTACTGGTGACGTTAGTACTTTATGAAGAGTCGTACTGGGGGGAAGAGTGACCTGAGATCTCCCAGGCCTCCTTTCTTTTCTGCCCCCAGCTACATAAACTTCCTGAAAAGAAATTCAGTTTTGTAGCATTTTGATGCCTATTCAGAAAGGATTCAGTTGTAGTCAATTGATGGAAGAACCGAGGTGGTTAACCAAATCCTAAGCATTTATTCATTCAGTCCCATTTATTGAACTTAGTGTAAGAAATAGATAAGGCAGCCCCCGCCCTTAGGAGCTCACAGCTGGAGAGGGTGTGGGATGTGTGCCATCACAGACAAGAGCACAGGTGTGAGGGGCAATGGAAGGAGGGCACTTGCTTGGGCCAGGCGTGGCATCCTGGATAGGATACTTAGGAAGGGAACTGATTTTATGGAAATTAGCTAAAGGAGTTACTCATTAATTCAGCATATCTCCTCCCCTGGTCTCGGCCATCTTTTTTGAGCACCTGTCTTCTGCCCGGGTACCATGCAGTGGGAGTGTGGCCTGGCATTGGGGGTAGAAAAGTCCAGTGCCAATGCAAGTAACACTGACATTCATGGCTATCATCATCACTCATTTTTACTTATTTTTTAAAATTCAAAAAATGTTAGATTTTGATAGATTCAGGGATACAAGTGGTTTTTGGTTACACGGATGAATCGGATAGTGATGATGTCTGGGATTTTCATATGCCATCATCCAAATGGTATACATCGCCCCAAATAGGTGGTTTTTCTTCCCTCACTTTGTGTTATGACCACTCTTAATCTCCCAAGGGTGAGTTACTTCTAATGTTGTCCTATTGAGACAATCAAGACAACGTGAATATTTCTGGTAATGATCAGTGACTTTCCTCCGTGTAATCCGGTGTTTGCATTCGGTGGTCTGGAACTCTCATTGACCTCCTGGACTGTGATCATCTGTTTTTGTTTTGTGTGTTTACTCGTACTAGGCTTTTGATTTGTAAAGCATTATATGCAATTATGTCATAGAGTTGCCCTAAGTCCTAGTGAGCGGGATCTACAAGGCATGGATATGTCGGTTTTACAATGAACCGCTACAGTTGCTACAGTCTCATATGGTATAAGGACCTGATGTAGATTGTGTATGACAGACAAAGCTGTGGCTGCTTTTGGAGGTCAGTAGATACATGGAACGAGAAGAAATGTAGTGAGTCACCCCGACACTTCAACAGTTGGGGATCATCTATAATGAGCCTTACCTGCAAGTGGAGAATTAACATGGTATGTTCTTCAATATTTTAGAAATGATTTTTTTAAGAGTCAAAATAAGATACTTATTATTTGATTGATTAGTCGGAAATTGGGCTGCTTAATAGAATGAATAATTCTTAGGATCTATTGATATAGCTACTTGATGGTAAGAAATGTTACATAAATATTAGGACTGTTCGTATATAATTATATAACACTGGCCAGTTAGCTGGGGCAAATATGAATAATAGCAAAAGCATTTACATCCCAATCAAATCTAGGGTATACTTGAATAGTTAATAAAATCAGGGACCTGGGGGGCACCTGTGGCTCAGGGACTAGGGCGCCGGCCCCATATACCCAGGGTGGTGGGTTCAAACCCCATCCCGGCCAAAACTGCAACAAAAAATAGTGGGGCGTTGTGGCGGGCGCCCAGCTACTTGGGAGTCTGAGGCAGGAGAATCACCTAAGCCCAGGAGTTGGAGGTTGCTGTGAGCTGTGACTCCACAGTACTCTACTGAAGGCAATAAAGTGAGACTCTGTCTCTTAAAAAAAAAAAAAAATATATATATATATATATCAGGGCAGCACCTGTGGCTCAAAGGTGTAGGGCTCCAGCCCCATATGCCAGAGGTGGCAGGTTCAAACCCAGCCCCAGTCAAAAATTGCAAAAAAAAAAAAAAAAAAAAGAAAAAATCAGGGACCTTTTAAAGTAAATAACTGAGAAGGCAAATATTTAGCAAACCTCTTAGATATTTTGTTCTAGCTATATCTGCCTATGCAGGCATCCTCAAACAATGGCCCATGGGCCACATGTGGCCTGCCGAGGACATTTATCCAGCCCACTGGGTGTTTTTGCCACTGCTGCCTGTCTTGCTTAGCATCTGACCTGTCCCGGGGCCCACAGTCTGGCCCTTGAATGGTCTGAGGGACAGTGAACTGGCCTCCTGTTTAAAAAGTTTGAGGACCCCTGGCCTATAGAATATGTGTTCTTCTAATACATGTAATCTATACTGTGAGAAGTCAGGAAATTAAAATAATAATAGAATCCATCTTATCCGAGTTAGTTTAGACCAACATTTTGGTAGTGCTGAGCATTTTTACTTTCCTAAAATTAAATTTTTTTTTTTTTTTTTGAGACGGAGCCTCAAGCTATCCCCCTGGGTAGAATGCCATGGCATCACAGCTCATAGCAACCTCCAACTCCTGGGCTCAAGCGAGTCTCCTGCCTCTGCCTCCTAAGTAGCTGGGACCACAGGCACCTGCCACAATGCCTGGCCATTTTTTGGTTGCAGCCATCATTGTTGTTTGGCGGGCCCGGGCTGGGGATACGAACCCACCACCTTAGGTGTACGTGGCTGGCGCCTTAGCCGATTGAGCCACAGGCGCCGAGCC
>CAUYQV010115895.1:0-14083 GCA_963574575.1 Galagoides demidoff
CCAGGAATGGATTAACTAACTGTGGTATATGTGTACCATGGAATACTATTCAGCCATTGAAAGAGATGGTGACTGTACATCTTTTGTATTAACCTGGATGGAGTTGGAATCCATTCTTCTTAGTAAAGCATCACAGGAATGGAGAAGCAAGAATCTAATGTACTCAATTCTAATATGAAGGCAGTAGATGATCTAACACATATCCACATAAGAGAAAAACTCAGCTCCAAGTGGGGGGTGGAAAAACAAGGGAGCAGGGAGAGGAGAGGAAGGGGGATGGTTGTGCTCCCACTTAATGGGCACAACATTAGGGTGTATGGCACACCTCTTAGAGTGGGACACAATTATAGGAGGGACTTTACCTGACAACTGCAAACATTGTAACCTAATTTTTTGTACCCTCAATTAACCTGAAACAATTAAAAAAAAAAACAGGAAAAAAGAAAATCTTCTTTCTCATAGATTATAGTGCCAACCCACTGAAGGAAAATAATCTCTTTTAAATAAAACTGTTGTGGATAAAAATTAAAACTCAGTAAAAAAATGGGAAATTCAGTCCTCTGAGAACTTAATTTCTTGTATGTTTTAGGCTAGTAGAAATTTTCCAGTTGATCACAGTTTTACTTATTAAATTTTTGAAAGCTCACATTAGTATGTTTTGAAGGCTCATAAAGAATATATGGTGTATCTACCCATATCCTTTTTTGGGGAGGAAATACAGCTTTTTCAGCTTAGGTAAACCATGATTAAATTTCTTGTTAATTGAATCTTAAGAACTTGTAAGTTAAATCTGAGCCATGAAGAAAGAGCTCATCTTCAGAACTGGAATTTTTCTAGACTTAATAAGTTTCAAATGTAGTGTGATTTCTCTGAAAACAAAATTTCTCACAAATTGAACAGGCTAAATTATAGAATTGCTGATAAAATTGTATAAATAATGGAAAAGGAAGAAGTAAATCTCTTGTGCCTATATTACAATACCACTAAAAAGTGGTTATATCAACCACTTTAGTGCTGAAAGATTATAATGAAATAGTTGTCTGTTATTGGAAATTTGATATACTGTAATTTGTCATTTTAAAATAAACATAAAAGTGATAAATGGTTTAAATTGATGAATCTATGCATTTTAAAAAGACCCTGAACTTCTGAAATTAATATTTATTTTGTTGTAGCTATAGATGAAAACAATTAAATTAACTCTATAAAAGGATTTTCTTTATTCTATTTTATTTTACATTAACATTATATCACATTAATAATTTTTTGTTAAAATGCTAGCTATATGCAAGGCATTGTGATAAGTACTCTAGAATGTGCAAACTAAAGAACAGTTATCTATTTAGGGAGCTTAAGGATTTACCTTGAGGCACCTTGAGGCACAAGACATTCAAATGGGAAACTGTTAGGGATAAAGAAATTTATGATGAAGCATTGATCAAAGAAACTTCTGATTAGTATAATAATTGGAATTAGTTATAATGTGGGGATTCATCTCTTTAAAAAAGTTTTATGACTTATTAAAAAATAAACAACTAAAACTTGATATATTTTATACCTATGTATGGGTAGAAAAACTATATATGTATAGCTATAGATATAGCTGTTTGCATGTATATATGCACATATATACCTAGGATTGGAAAGGGACATGGAAATATATACATATACACGTATGTATGAGTAGACTTATGTCCAAATTTGTACGTCTAAAATGCCAATGACCAAAAGGAAGAGTTAATCAGAAGAAAAAGAATAAATATGGGATTATCTTCACTAAAATTTAAGTCAACATGAACCCTGTGAAATTATAGCAGAAAGTTTAAAGAAAGAAGAAGCAGAGATGTAACAATTGCATGAAGTAGGAAGCCAATAGGTAAGAGAAAGAAGGCTTGCATGAATCTAAAATCTCAATCACAAGGTTACTATTCAAGCTGCATATGATAAAAATCAAAAGTACCCTGTTGGAAACTTGATTGCTGATGTGTAGAATGAATGTCCGCAATGCAGAGTTAGAGATAAAGGGTTGAAAGTACTGAAGGAAAAAAGCTGTGAAGGGCAGTCTAGAGACTAAAGCTAAGAAATATTTCTAATGAAAACGGCACAAAATGACTATGATGAAATATATTAAGAAAATGCCATTTATAGTGACATATTTTGGCAAATAACTTATTCTTTAATTAAAAGCTTAAAGAAAAGGTTGGGTGTGGTGACTCACGCCTGTAATCCTAGCACTCTGGGAGGCAGAGGCAGGTGGATCGCTGTTTGAGGTTGCTGTGAACGATGTGGTACCATGGCACGCTATCTAGGGTGACAAAGTGAGACTGTCTCAAAAAAAAAAAATTAAAGGGAAAAGTATTTTATATGTTATAAGGAGAAAAAGAAGTGACATGTAAAAAATAAGGGCAATCCCAGTCTTAAGTCTTCTGTAATATCAAAGATTAGAAGATAGGGTACTAGCATCCACTATTGTGAAAGAAAAAGATTTTGACTCTTAAATTTAATAATCAGACACATAATTCATGTTTAAGTGCTCTGAAATATGCTACTCTTGTGCCTATTTGGAAAAAACTGATTCTGTCACCAGTTAGATGAATCATAATTGGGAATTGAAAGATTGGCTGGGTGCCATGGAATTGCCAGTCATCCCAGCCTTTCAGAGGCTAAGATGGGAGGATTGATTGAGGCCAGGAGTTCAAGACCAGCTTGAGCAACATAGAAAGGACTGCCTCTCTGTGAAAAATATGAAAAATTAACTGGGCAGGGTGGTAAACTCCTGTAGTGTACTTGGGAGACTGACTCAGGATGACTGGTTGAGCCCTGGAGTTTGAGGTTGAAGTGAACTATGATGATGCCCTGCATTCTAGCCAGGCCAACAGCGTGAGACCCTGTCTCAAAAATAAATAAATGAATAAATAAATAAAATTTAAGGACAAAGGATTCATGCTACAAAAAATTGCAGGGAATTTCGGTGAATCTCAGAAATATTAGAATAAGTCTGCTAAAATTGGGGGGAAAAAGAGTTCAAGGGCAATACAAATACAACTTTGAAGAAAGATATGAGATGTAAATATTATTGTATGTCAGTACTCTGGTAACTGATGGGGGTGTGACACAAAAGGAAAGAAGTAAATCTGGTCGTAAAAGCACAGTAAGAGCTTACATGGGGAAGATGCAGAAGTTGGAAAAAAAGTCAGGAAAGCATAAATATAGACACAAAAGCAAATATTTTTGTAATCAAGAATCAATGAATTAAAATTTCACATCAAAAGATAAAATTTTGCAAAATCTAACAATATATTACTTATGAGCTCCCAAAGAGGTTTCAATTAAAGAAAAAAAAATCAATTTATCACTGCCACCTCTTTCTTTTTTGTAATAATCTCAGATTTATTAAAATAAGAGACATTTTCCCTCAATTCTAAAGGTAGAATTGGGAAGGACAAAGATCAGTATTTATTGGTAAAATATTATGCTTTACAAGCATAATATTTTAAATTAAAAATGTGAAAAAATATAAGAAGCAAATTATTTTTGGAGACTTTTCTTAGCTTTAGATAAATTGAGTAGACAAAATATAAGTTGGAATAAAGAAATTTTGAAAGATATAATCACAACAATTAAACTAAGATGAACTAAAAAAATACAGCAGATAATATACTTTGTGTTCATGCAATATTGTAAAAGACTAATCATATGCCAGGTTATGAAGAAAATCTAAGTAAATTATACAAAGTGGGTAGGTGTCTATAATTGTAGACAATAATTCCGTGAATCTTGGCAAAATAAAAGTAAACTAAACTTATTAATTACACACACACATTTAGGAATACACATGTATTATATAAAATAAATACAGTAGTTAAAAAAATGATACTATAGAGAATCTTATAGCAATCCATTTGAAAATAACATGGAAATATATACGTTTTGAAAATATAATCAAAAGGCAAAAGGCCTGAGTAGACTAGGAACATGGAATAAATATAATTATTAATATTTTGAATAAAAAATTTGCCAGATGTGTTTTCTCTTTTTCTAATGACTTAGTAATTTTCTTCCAAAGAATTCTGCATAAAAACCTATGGAAAGCTTACATTTATTTATTTGAGACAGAGCCTCAAGCTGTCCCCCTGGTAGAGTGCCGTGGCATCACAGCTCATAGCAACCTCCAACTCCTGGGCTCAAGAGAGTCTCCTGCCTCAGCCTTCCAAGTAGCTGGGACCACAGGTGCCCACCACAACGCCTGGCTATTTTTTGGTTGCAGCCGTCATTGTTATTTGGTGGGCCCGGGCTAGATTCAAACCTGCCACCTTAGGTGTATGTGGTTGGCACCTTAGCCACTTGAGCCATAGGCGCCGAGCTGAAAGCTTACATTTAAAAATATAACCCTACTCTAAAACTTTTCAAAGAGGATACAAAAAAGAAAATAACAAATAATTTTAATATATATATATTTATTTTTGAGAAACACTTTCACCCTTGGGAGAGTGCCATGGCATCATCATGGCTCACAGCAACCTCAAACTCTTGGGATCAAGCGATCCTCTTTCCTCAGCTTCCCAAGTAGCTGAGACTACAGGTGCTTGCTACAATGCCTGGCTAATTTTTCTATGTTTAGTAGAGATGAGGTCTCACTTTTTCTCAGGGTGGTTTCAAACTCCTCAGCTCAAGCAATCCACCTGCCTTGGCCTCCCAGAGTGCTAGGATCACAGGTGTGTGCCACTGTGTCCGGCCTTGTGATCTTATTTTTAGATATAGATAGTAACAAAACTTTTAAGTCATATTAGCAAACAGCAACAACAAAAATAAAAAGTGATCTATATACTGGTTGGGAAGAATGAATATTTATCATTAGGGAGTCTATAGCATGTGCCATCAATGTGTGAAAAAAATTATCACAAAAGATATCAAAGTAGTATAAATAACATTTTATATTGAGTATTCATAATAATTAATGATAAGCTATTATCAGAAGTATTCCTCATGTGCCTGAGTGAGTATCTGGAATCAAAAGTCACTATATCACCTAATAGTATTAGAGTGATGTCTTCTCAAATTAGAAAAGAGGCAAGGATGACAGTTACCACTGTTGTTTTTTAATGTTGTTCCAAAAATTCTACTCATTTCAATAGACATGAAGCAAAAGTTATTCCTTATAAATAAGAAAAAAATACACTTTGAGATTATTTTTATATTTCTTCTAAAAATATCTAAGAGAATCATTTAGAAAAGCTATTAGGAAAAACCACAGGAAATGTGGCTGATTGGCTTATTACCCACACCTATAACTTTCCTGGAAACTTATATAATCAGCCAGAAATATGATGAAATATTCCAGTGGACACAACGATTAAATACTTGAGAGTAACTTTAACAAGAAATGTAGGATGTATCTGAAGAATACAACTTTCTAGGGGAATATAAATGAAAACAAATGGGAGCGCCATTATTTTGTTGGGTAGGAAGACTGAATACCATAGAACTGTCTGTTTTAAAAATTAATTTTAAGTTGACTTCAGCTACAAGTCAAGTTTTCTTTTTCTAATAATCTGCCTAAATTATTCTAGATTTCACTGAAAAAGACAACTGAGGACAGGTATGCAAATTTGAAAAAAAGGAAGGTGAGGAAGAATATTTCCTACTAGGTAATAAAAGGAATGTGGCTTTGGTACAAGAATCCCTGGCCTGATTCATGAGTCCAGATAACATAAGGATAAACACTGAGTTAAAGTGATTGTGTTCTATTTAGCAGAAATAAAAATGCATTATTCTTGAACAACTTACAAGGCAAAAAATTAGAAAATCATTCACCATTGAAGGCCAATAGGGTAAATATAAAACCCCCCACAAAAGGGGAGTAGCAAAGTATTAAAACTCTCAAATGAAAAAAGAAAATGAGCAAAAGATTTGGTTAGACAAGACGTAATAGAAGATATTCATATAAAAATAAGGAAAAATGTTCAGCACAAAAAAACCGTAAACTCGGATAATAATAACTTTGTTCACTTACCAATTTAGAAAATATGAGGATGAAGAGAATATTTGGTGTTAGCAATTCCCTAATTCCCTTTGTAAAGTATTCTCCTAAAGAAATAACTGCAGACAGAGATACAGACTTACGTGGTATTATATGTAATAGCAATAAAGTTGCAGATAAGGGAAAATAAATCATAAAAAGTCCATGATGAAATATTACATACTCATTGATGTTTTCTAACTGCATTTCAACAGATGGAAAAAGTTACCTGTAACATTAAAGAAAAGGAATAACTTAAACAGGAACAAACTGATACTAACTTTGGATCGATCTATGTGCTTGTCTACATAAAATATGTGTACACATGGAGAGGACTAGTAGAAAATAAAATGCAGTGTCAACAGTCTTATAGCACCACTGTTTTTTTATACTTTGCTTGCTTTAGAAAATTTCTGCAACTTCAAAATGGTTTTATGTATTATAATTTCTTTTTTTGCAGGTTTTTGGCAGGGGCCAAGTTTGAACCTGCCACCTCCAGTATATGGGGCTGGCACCCTACTCCTTGAGCTACCCTGTATGCTATAATTTCATCTAAGTAAAATGTGGGTGCTTTTTGTGAAGAATGTATGAAAATAAGAGTTGTATGAAGGCTACAGAGTTACAAGATTTACTGCCATTTTGAATAATTTTAATGTGCTATTTTTAGAAAGAAAATTTCTAAAAGTTACATAAGAAAATGGAAATTTACAGAGATAGGGTTGAACTCTCTGATGAACTTTTTTTGGTTTTTTGTTGGAAACTATTATTGAGATAAAGGCCAGGGAAGAGTAAAATCAGGGTAACTCCGTTTCTGATGGTTTCCTTTGCCTACCTGGGTTGACAAACAATGAGCTGTGGAAATTGAGCTTACATCCTCCCTAAAAGACTCTTGTACTCTATCATACATTTTAAGTTTGGAATTTATGATTTTGGTTTGCATTAATGTAAAAAGTAGAGTAGTAGTAATTTCTGATGATTATACATATTAAAATAGGAAAGCAAATAAATCAGATCACTTAAATTGTAGCCAATGACTCAATCCAGCAACTTCATTTCTGGGCATATGTTTTAAGGACTTGAAATCAGTAAGTTGAAAAGATATCTTTACTTCCACATTCACTGCAGCATTATTCACAGACCTGAAGGTATGGACTCAACCTAAGAAGGCATCCATGGATGACTGGATATCAAAATGTGGTTTAAATGCAAAATGGACCCTTATAGGATAAACCATAGGTGTAATCCCACCAATCAACCTTCCTCCACCCATCCTCCCCCCTCCCTTCTCCTCCTCTCCCCTTTCCCCATATTCTTGGGCTAAAATTGGGCCATAGTTTTCCTATGAAGGCTATAAATCAGTTTCATAGAAGGGCTGAGTACATTGGATACTTTTTCTCCTATTCTTGAGATACTTTGCTAAGAAGAATATGTTCCAGCTCCATCCATGTAAACACAAAGGAGGTAAAGTCTCCATCTTTCTTTATGGCTGCATAATATTCCATACATGTAGAATATGAATGTCTTAACACAATAGCTAAGAAAAAGACACGAAGGCTATGTTAGCCAGTTGGATGAAAGTATTTCAAATTGTATATAGCAACAGCACTCTGTACCCCATGATAGCATTGATGTACACAGATATGATTTAATAAAAAAAATGCAAAATGGAATACTATTCAGCCTTAAAAGGAAGGAAATCCTGCCATTTGCAACAACAAATGTCTAAAGGATGAACCTTGAAGATATCATGCTAAGTGAAACAAATGAGGCACAGAAAGTTAAAAACCACATGCTTTCATTTATATATGAAATCTAAACAATGAACTCACAGAAGCAAAGAGTAGGAGGGTGGTTACCAGAGGCTAGGGCGCAGGAGAAACAGGAAAATATTGGTCAAAAGGTTAAAGGCTGCATTTAAATAGGAAGAATGAATAAGTATTTAAGGTCTGGAGATGTTAATTAGCTTGTTTCAATCATTCCACACATATATTGTATTGTGACTGTATATCTCATTTACACATATATGATTATAATTTGTCAAAAGTTAAATTTAATTAAACGAAAACTCCCTTAAAACAAAATAGCTTGAAATGTGGTCCATGGACCTCTGGGATTCTCAAAACCGCTTCAGGTTATGTACTAGGTCAATGTTATCGTTATAATGGTAATAAATAGCTATTTGCATGTTTCACTGTGTTGGCATTTATGATGCAAAAGCAGTGGTGAATAGAACTGTTGGTGCCTTCCCATGAATCAAGACAGTGGCTCCCAACTGTGCTAGTAATCAGTCAGTATGTGCTTTACTCACAGTCACTACCAAAAAAGGCAGTTGCAGTTAGGAATTCCATTTAATTGTATTAAATCTTGACTCTTGAGTATACGTCTTTTTAATATTCTATATGACAACATGGTAGGTACACACGATTATTTCAAGGAATAGTATTTGTGCAATTGTTTCAACTGACAACTGAACTAGCTACATCTCCACTTCCCTCCCACCCCACCATGGAACCCCACTTTTACCTAAAAGAAGTATTGACAAACTATGATTATTTAAACTTAAATTTTTGGTGAAGATTTTTTTTTTCAAAAATGAACCAAATGAGCCTTTTATGTCAAGAAAAACAACTGACAGTATTTATTGCCACTGATATAATTTAAACTTTCAAATAAAACAATTTTTAGAAAATTTGTATTTGCCTCTGAGAACATGGCAGCTTTCCAAAACTTCAAGACTTTTCTGGTGAGATTAGTGTGATAACAAATGTGAATTTCTGATATTGTACAATGAAATATGTCAACATTGAGAAAATCAGCTTTAACTCAGTGAACCCATATTTTCCAAATGGCTAATGTGTGGGTAAATCATGCATGGGTAAAGCATCCCTAATAGAGGACAAAATAGATCAATAGTTTTTTGTCTTTGGGGCATCTCATCCTGTCACCCTAGGAAGAGTGCCATGGTATCATCTTAGTGCATAGCAACCTCAAACTGTTGGGGTCGAGCGATCTTCATACCTCAGCTTCCTGAGTAGCTGGGACTATAGGTGTCTGCCATGACACCTGGCTATTTTTTCTATTTTTAATAGAGATGGGATCTTGCTCTTGGTCAGGCTAATCTTGAACTCCTGAGCTCAAGTGATCCTCCTGCCTTAGCTTCCTAGAGTGCTAGGATTAGAGGTGTGAGCCAGCATGCCCACCCATATCAACGGATTTTAATACACAGAGCAGGAAAACTTCATTGATACAGTTTCAGATCTCACATTAGAACTAGCCTTGAGAAACTACCACTTGTTGAGTTTTGGTGTTATGTTCAAGAAGAATATCTGTAACAATATGAAACAGCTATTAAAATACTCCCCCCCCCCTTGGGGCTGCACCTGTGGCTCAGTGAGTAGGGAGCTAGTGCCATATACTGAGGGTGGTGGGTTTGAGCCTGGCCCTGGCCAAACTGCAACAAAAAAATAGCTGGGCATTGTGGCAGGTGCCTGTAGTCCCAGCCACTTTGGAGGCTGAGGCAAGAGAATCATCTAAGCCCAAGAACTGGAGGTTGCTGTGAGCTATGATGCCACAGCACTCTACCAAGGGTGAGAAAGTGATATTCTGACTCTAAAAAAAAACAAAACCAAAAAATGCCAAAAAAACTCTGCCCTTTTCCAGCTGTATATCTTTGAGAACCTGGATTTTCTTCATATACTTCAACCAGAAGCATATGGCTTATCATAGCAGGTCAAATGTAGAAGCAGATATGGGAATGCAGCAATCTTCTAAGCCAGACATGTTACAGACATTTGCAAAAATGTAAAACATTTTTATTCTTCATTCTATCTTGTTTTGGTTTTAAGAAAGTATGTTTCTTAAAACATAAAATTCGTATTGACTTGAATAGATTTCCTAATGTTACTCGAAAATGAATTAACAAATGTTAAAGTTTTACTTGAATTTTGAAAATGGCACATATTTTAACAGGCTGATGTTAAAGACATTCTTTGACATTTATGTTATCACTACACTATTATTGGTTCACGATTGATGAAAACAACAAAAATAGAAGAAAAAAGATCTGGTGTTCAGTAGCACAATAAGGCAAGTATTATTAATAATAATTTATTATACATTTCACAATAACTAGAAAACTTGAAATGTTCCCATCACAAAGACATGGATGAATGTTTGCGGTGTTGAACTTCCCACTTACCCAGATTTGATTATTACACATTGTATGTGTGTACCTAGATATCACATATATCCCATAAATATGTACAACTATTATGTATTCATAACAACTAAAAGAAGAAAGTGAGAGTTCTGTCAGGAAAACGACATAAAAATACCTCACATTTTGATAACTGCTAAACATCAAAAGTAAAATTTTATTGGAATTATATCTTTTTAGAAGATGGATGTAGCTGCTTTTCTCCTTCAGTTCATGTGTCTATAGACAAATATCACATTTTCTAGATGAGACAAGAGTCAGGAAAAAAATTCACATTAAAGGAAGAGAAATTATTGGTGCTGGGCTTAAAAAAGACGTATTCATCAGTGATTTCAGAGCAACCACAGCATTTGGATCCAAGCATCTTCCTGCTGAATTAACTTGAATTAAACAAGTGCATCGGGAGAATAAATATGTAATCAGAGAAACGGCCGAGAGCAAGCTGGAGACATAGCTAAGAGGGGAAAATGAATATGCCTCTCAGTTGTTCAATATTCTTTTAGAAAAGTAAAATGCTCTATGCATTTGAATACCCAGCAGGAAAATGTAATCCGGACATGTGTTCCTTCTACCCAAGATGTAATGTTGAGCTGTCAGAGGTCACTGTGAAACTTTTGACCACTTTGAAAACACTCTCTTCCGGGCCACACATCCAGATAAGATTCAGTATGGGCAAGAGGTTGACTTTCTTTGTTTGTTTTCTCTTTTGAGACAGGGTCTTGCTCCGTTGCTGGGAATAGAGTGCTGTGGACTCATCTTAGCTCACTACAACCTCAACTCTCAGACTCTAGCGATCCTCCTGCTTCACCCTCCTGAGAAGCTGGGACTACACACATGCACCACCACACCCGGGTAATTTATTTTTATTTTTTTGTAGAGATGGGGTCTCATTCTTGCTCAGGCTGGTCTCAAACTCCTGGCCTCAAGCAGTCCTTCCACCTTGGCCTCCCAGAGTGCTAGGATTACAGGCATGAGCCACTGAGCCCAGCTGAGGCTGCCTTTCTTTGGTAAAGAAGGTACAAGCAGGTGGGGAAGGAGGTTTAGGGTTGCTACGCTGGCCACAGCTTTAGAAGAACAGAACAGCTTAGAAGAGTACATTGCACGGGTCTAGAAACTGATTACCTGAAAACCAAAAGGAATTGCTATCTCATTCTTTTAAATGTATCCTATGGAATCTAAATATCAAAGGAATTTGTTAGTCATTCTTATCCATTTTAAAAAAGACGTGGAAAAGCTCTTCTTTGATGGTTGAAATTTAACATTATTTCTCTTCTCATTTAAATCCGTCTTTTATCCTCTATGCTTGAAAGCGTTTTATTAATCACTCTGCGATGAAGTGCCTTCCGTGGGGGACTACCTATTTGAAGACCTCCCTCTTACAAGTTTGCGGTAGGAATTGAGCTCTGCCTAGGGAGGCATGTGGTTCTGGCGATGCCTTCTTGAAGGTTGCCCAACATTGCATTGGGATTCGTTAGTTTTGCTTTTACTTTTTGGTAGGTTTCGTACATTAGAATGAAGGCCGACTAAGGACTACTTAAAACTTTCTGCGAATTCCCTTGCCTTAGATTTGTAGTTGGGATGTTGAAGGAAACCTTTTTTTTTCCCCTCTTCTACAACTTTAAGGGAGGGCAATAGATAGTCAATCAACTTATTTATCATTAGACTCATCTCCGCAGGAATAATATAAGAGGTGGCTAGAGACCATCTGGAGTTGAAGCTCCCTTATCCCCAAATACCTTTCTATTTAGGGCCTTGGTCCTAATGTTCTTTACCAAAGGATGCATCATACCTGGACTTAATCACTTTCTGAGTTTGTTTACTATGTTAGGAATTGGGGTAGAAGAACCAAGGACAGCTGGGAGTGAGAGAAGTGCAGAGAAAACATAGTTGCAGAGCTAAAGGGGGAGGGGAGGCCAGACACAAAGCAATCTGACCTCACAATTTTGCCTCAGACTAACTTGCTTTTTATTATAAACGAGCAAGCTTAGCATTAGAGTCAGATTTCTACCAGGGAGGGAAGGAATAGTCAGGAATTTTTTTTTAAGACAGAGTCTCACTTTGTCACCCTTGGTAGAGTGCTGTGGTGTCCCAGTTCACAGCAACCTCAAACACTTGGGTTTAAGTGATTCTCTTGCCTCAGTCTCCTAAGTAGCTGGGACTACAGGCACCTGCCACAACACTCTGCTGTTTTTGTTGTGGTTGTCATTATTGTTTAGCAGACCTGAGCTGGGTTCAAACCCGCCAGCTCCAGTGTATTTGGCTGGCCCCTAACTTCTGAGCTATAAGTGTTGAGTCTGGGCAATGGATTGAGACAAATCAAGGACTTTTGGACATGACTTCACATATTTGAGAACCAATTTCAGTTAAGCTCTAATGTCAACACATCTGACCAGTTTTATATTTGAATACATTAAGGAAGTCTTGGGTTTCTTATGTTTTACAATTAGATTTTTGAACTCTGTGGATTGTATTTAGAGATAGAACCAAGTGGACCATTTTTATTTAAGGGTTTCCCATCTCAATTGATTTGTCACCTGGTTGACAGGTAGAAAAGTCTTCAGGGTATAGTGGCTCATGTCCGTAATCTTAGCACTCTTGGGAAGCTGAGACTGGAGGATTATTGCAGGTCAGGAGTTGGAGAGTTCAAGACCAGTCTCAGCAAGAGTGAGACCACCATCTTTACTAAAAAAGTGGACAAGTAGCCAAGTGGGTGGTGCATGTCTGTTGTCCAAGCTCCTTGGGAGGCTGAGGCAGGAGGATTGCTTGAACCCAGGAGTTTGAAGCTGCAGTGAGCTGTGATGATGCCACTGCACTCTAGACCCGGGCAACAGAGCAATACCATCTTAAAAAAAAACAAAGATAGTAAAGTCAGTGTAAGTTGACAATCTTTAATAATATTTTTTCTTTGAGGGGAACATTTTCACGTGTCCCAATTTTTAAAAAATATATCTGTTTTTTTAATTGACACATAATTGTACATCTTTATGGGGTATATAGTGATTTTTCTTTTTAGAGGTGGGGTCTTGCTCTGCTGCTCAGGCTATGCTACACGGTGATTTTTGCTCCATGTAATGGATAATGATCAGATCAGGATAATTAGCAATTTATCATTTCTTTGTTTTGAGGACATTCAGTATCCTCCTTCTAGCTATTTGATCAGTCATTTTTATTGCTTATATAAAAAGGCTGTGCCATGTGGCACACATACAAAGATGCAACTTTGAAGGTAAGCACAGGTCCCCAACAGCTAAGCCTATGGTGAATTTCATTTTAATTCACAATGTAGTGGGTGCTGACCACAACCAACCATCAAATCTCCATGTCAACAGAGATTCTTTTGCCTGAAGTGGGTAATACACATATGGAATTGTTAGCTGGAGTATTAAAATCATAGGATTTTAGAGCTGTGAGGAAAGCTATTGTTTATCTATCAATATTTCTGATTTGTGGCTCAGCACCTGTGGCTCAAGTGGCTAAGGCACCAGCCACGTACACCCAAGGTGGTGGGTTCGAATCCAACCCAGGCCTGCCAAACAACAATCATGGCTGCAACCAAAAAATAGCCCGGCATTGTGGCAGGTGCCTATGGTCCCAGCTACTTGGGAGGCTGAGGCAGGAGACTTGCTTGAGCCCAGGAGTTGGAGGTTGCTGTGAGCTGTGATGCCATAGCACTCTACCCAGGTGGACAGCTTGAGGCTCTGGTCTCAAAAAAAAAAAATTTTCTGATTTGTATAAAATAGAAATGAATATGCAGTTGCAAAATTACATAATATATTGGTCAAACTAATTTATATTGAAGGTATTAAAATTAGGATGTAACTGAATATGTATATGATTTAAAAATGGCT
>CAUYQV010115897.1:0-43094 GCA_963574575.1 Galagoides demidoff
CACACGTGCTTTTGAACAATAGCCTTTTGCGACTTGCTTTTTTATTCCACATTGTATTTCTGCCATTTTGTGATGGGTGGTTGAAACTTACTCCTTTCCCCACTTTTTATTTTATTTTATTTTATTTTATTTTTTGAGACAGAGCCTCACGCTGTCCCCCTGGGTAGAGTGCTGTGGCATCACAGCTCACAGCAACCTCCAACTCCTGGGCTCAAGCGAGTCTCCTGCCTCAACCTCCCGAGTAGCTGGGACCACAGGTGCCCGCCACAACGCCCAGTTATTTTTTGGTTGCAGCTGTCATTGTTTGGCGGGGTTGGGCTGGATTTGAACCTGCCACCTTGGGTGTACGTGGCTGGCACCTTAGCCACTTGAGCCACAGGTGCCAAGCCTTTCTCCACTTTTTAAAATTACATTTATAGTTCATTGTGTAGGTAAATCAAAAAATTTTAATCCATTTCTTGTTAATGGCTATTGGGATGGTTTCCATTTCTTGCTACTAGGGACCTTCTTGTATGTCATCCCTGGTACATATGTTCGTGAATTTCTTTAAAAGAAGAATTGTTAGGGAAGTAGGTTATGCAAATATTCAAACTTATAAATGGTACCATCTTGGTTTCCAAAGGGCTTGTACTGATTTATATCCCTATCAACCTAGTGTAGAAGTTCCTATCGATCCAGATCCTTACAAACTCTTGGTGGTGTCTGTCTTCTTCAACCTCGCCAACCTAGTGGGTGTAAAATTATATCTAATGTTATATTAATTTCCATTTTCCTGATTTCTTTTTCTTTTTAGACAGAGTCTCACTTTGTCACCCTGAGTAGAGTGCCCCGGCATCATTGTAGCTCTCAGCAACCTCAAACTTTTGGGCTTAAGAGATCCTCTTTTGCCTCAGCCTCCCAACTAGCTGGGATTACAGGCACTCACCACATCACTCAGCTATCTTTTAGAGACAGAGTCTTGCTCGTGCTCAGGCTGGTCTTGAGCCCCTGAGCTCAGACAATCCAGCTGCTTTGGTCTCCCAAAGTGCTAGGAGTACAGGTGTGAGCCGCTGCACTTGGGCCCATTTTCCTGATTGTTAAGGGAGATGATCGTCTTTTCATGTATTTATTGGTCTGTCATGTTCCACTTCTGAGAAATGACTGTTCCTGTCTTTTGCTCATGTTCTCAGCTGGGTTATCAGTTGTATATGTTGCAAATAACTTTGCGCAGTTATTGGCTTGTCTTTTTCTTTCTTTCTTCCTCCCTCTCTCCCTCCCTCAGGCGAGTCTCCTGCCTCAGCCTCCCAAGTAGCTGGGACCACAGGCGCCCGCCACAACGCGCGGCTATTTTTTGGTTGCAGCTGTCATTGTTGTTTGGCGGGCCTGGGCTGGGTTGGAACCCACCCGCCACCTTAGGTGTACGTGGCTGGCGCCTTAGCCGATTGAGCCACAGGCGCTGAGCCCCAGCTATTTTTTAGAGATGGGTTCTCACTCTCTAGCTCAGGCTGCTCTTGAATTCCTGAGCTCAGGCTATCCACCCACCTTGGCCTCCCAGAGTGCTGGGATTACAGGCATGAGCCATGGCGCTTGGCCAAAGTTCTTAATTTTAATGGAATTGAATTTATTAAATATTTTACTTATGGTTGATGCTTTTTAATCTGAGGTCATAAAGATATTCTCCTAGATTTTCTTCTATGAATTAAAAACTTTTCTTGCCTTTTCTTTTCTGAGTAGACCAGCCCACAAAAGGACATATTTAATTCAGTTTTTAATCCATTTGGAATAGATATCATTTATGGTTTGGGGAAAAGAGCCAATTTTTTTCTAATAAAAAGATTAGATAAAATAATATCTAATTTTGAGGCTTTCTATTCTGTTCCACTGGTTATCTAGATCAGTTTAGAGGAGAACTGATAACTTGAAATACTGAGCCTCCCTATTCATGAGGGATTTTTTTTTTAAGACAGAGTCTTGTTCTGTCATCTTGACGGCAGTGATCATTTTAGCTCACAGCAACCTCAAACTCTTAGGTTCAAGTGATCCTCCTGTCTCAGCCTCCCGAGTAGCTGGAACTGCAGGAGCCTACCCTGCCATGATGCCTGGCTGGTTTTCCTGTTTTGGGAGTCTCACGCTTGTTCAGGCTGGTCTCAAAAGTTTTTTTTTTTAAAACATGATATTTGCAATCTTTAAGGTTTATGATTCTTTCCATTCAGTTCTTACATATCTTTTTTAGATTTATTCTTGGGCATCTTTTTTTTTTTTTTTTTAGCTGGGGTTTTTTATTATTATATTTGCTTTTGAGTTGTGTGAGTTCCTTATGTATTTTGGATGTGAACTCTTTATCAGGCACATGCTTTAAAATAGTTCCTCCCATTCCCTAAGTTGGCTTTTCACTGAGTGATATTCCCCGGCTCCCTCTCAAACCTCTTATAAAACTTCGTGGAATATTTTTATGTGTCTCTATCCAATTTATTCTGTTGATTTTAACTGAAAATGCATTTATATATGCTAGTACTCTCTAGTGACTGATACATCTCTAATGGTAATTTTTCTCCTTGGTATGCGGAGTGAAGACTTATCCTCAGGGCTTCAGTGTTGTACAGTGTCTGACACCTTATTTCTGCTCCAGCTTCACCTTACGCACAGGCTTTTCCTTTTTATTAGTCTTCTTTTGGTCATGTTAATTCCAGGGAAAGTTTCACTCATGGGCTTGAAAATTACATCATCCAGCTGGGCAAGGTGGCTCACACCTGTAATCTGGGAGACTGGGAGGAGGATCCCTTGAGCTCAGGAATTCAAGACCAGCCTGAGCAAGAATGCGACCCCATCTCTACTAGAAGTAGAAAAATTACTCAGTTTGGGCGCTTGTAGTCCCAGCTCCTTTACTTGGGAGGCTGAGGCAAGAGAATCACCTAAGCCCAGGAGTTGGAGGTTGCTGTGAGCTATAACGCCATGGCACTCTACTGAGGGCGATAAAGTGAAACTCTGTCTCTAGAAAAAAAAAAAAAGAAAGAAAGAAAAATGACTCAGTTGTGGTGAGCGCCTGTAGTTCCAGCTACTCAGAAGACTGAGACAGCAGGATCCCTTGAGCCCAAGAGTTTCGGGTTGCTGGGAGCCAGGCTGATGTCATAGCACGTTAGTACAGGCGACTGTCTCAAAAAAAAAATAATTATTTTGTGTTGTGTTTGATAGATTTAGGGGCACAGATGGTTTTTGTCACGGAGATGAATTATATGTAGTATTGTGGTGAATGGGTACTTTTTTTTGTTGCAATTATAAATGATATGTATTTTAAAATCATGTCTTCTAAATTTAATTGCATTTTTTCCTCTATTAGAAAAGACATTTCTCTTTCCCTCATATATTGTTTTAAAAATACAGCAGCTTTGTTTCTTATTCTAACATTTTATTTGTATAATTTGGGGTTTTCTAGGTAAATAAATGTAAAATTCACGAATGATGTATATTTCTTCCCTTCCAATCTTTGTATGTTTCATTTCTTTTCTTTTTCTTCAGACAGTCTCACTATGTTGCCCTCGGTAGAGTGCCATAGCATCACAGCTCGTGGCAACCTCACACTCTTGGGGTTAAGCCATTCTCTTGCCTCAGCCTCCCAAGTAGTTGGGACTACAGGCATCTGCCACAATGCCCAGTTATTTTTTGGCTGCAGTTGTCATTGTTGTTTGGCAAGCCTGGTCCGGGTTTGAACCCAACTCTGGTGTCCTAGCTGCTGAGCTACAGGCACCGAGCCTCATTTCATTTTCTTATCTCACTGCACTGGCTAGGACTACCAGTTTGGCTTTGAAGATAACCAGTAGTAGTGAGCATCTTTGTTTTTTCATTATTTTAAAGGGAATGTTAATCTTTCCCACTAAGAATAAAGTTCCTATAGGCTTCAGGTAAATAGCTTGTTATTTAAGAAATTTCTAGGCCACACATGGTGGTTCACACCTGTAATCCTAGCACTCTGGGAGGACAAAGCAGAAGGATTGCTAGAGGTCAGGAGCTCGAGACCAGGCTGAGAAAAGCAAGAGCCCATCTCTACTAAAAATAGAAAAATTAGCTGGATGTGGTGGTGGGCCCCTGTAGTCCTGGTTACTTGGGGGGCTGAGGAGTTGTACGAGCCTAGGAGTTTGAGGTTGCTGTAAGCTAAGCTGAGACCATGGCACTCTAGCCTGGGCAGCAGAGTGAGGTTCTGTCTCAGAAAATAGAAATTTCCCTTTTATTCTTAGTTTGCCAAGAGGTTTTTTTTTTGAGACAGAATCTCACTGTGTTGCCCTCCGTAGAGTGCTATGGCATCACAGCTCACAGCAACCTCAAACTATTGGGCTTAAGCAATTCTCTTGCCTCAACCTCCCAAGCAGCTGGGACTACAGGTGCCCACCACAACACCTGGTTACTTTTTGTTGTTGTTGTTTTTGCAGTTGTCATTGCTGTTTAGCTGGCCCAGGCTGGGTTCAAATCCGCCAGCCCTCCCTGTGTGTGTGTGGCCAGAGCTGTAACCACTGTGCTACGGGTACTGAGCCCCAAGAGTTTTTTTTTTTAAATCATGCATAAATGTTAAATCATGTTAAATACTCCTTCTGTGTCTATCAAAAAGATAGTAATAGTGTATTGCCCATTTCAAAATTGCTGAGAAATGCTTTCGCCACAAGAAATGATATACATTTGAGGTGATGGATATGTTAATTAGCTTGATTTAATTATTTCACATTGTATTTATAAGTCACATCAGTTGGTACCTCATAAACACATTCAATTATAAAACGTTGATTTACAATAAAATAGAAAACATTTTGAGAAAAGAAAAATGTAATTTAGTTTTCCTCAATTAGTTTGTTAATATAATGAATCCATTCATAGGTTCATAGTACTGTGCTAACACGTCTTTGCATTACGTGTTGTGAATTGTCAATTAAAAAAATAACAAATATATAAAGAAAACCTTGCAGGTTTAGTATACACCTAAGTGGGACATAATGTATTATCATTTTTATGTGCTGCTGGAATCAGGTTGCTATTACCTTTTAGGACTTTAGAGTTTACGCTCTTGGGTGAAATTGGCCTATAATTTTCCCTTCTCATACTCTCCTCGTTGGGTTTGGGAATCGAGGTTATACTGTCCTCCTGAAATGGGCCTTTCCTACTCTCTGTCAGGGAGTTCTTACAAATTGGAATGATCTGTTTCTTGACAGAGAGGTGTTCGTGGTTTTTGCTTTCTTTCTTTCTATTTATTTATTTATTTTCTTTTTCAGGACGACTAGGAGCAAGGCTATTTTCTATCTTTCTAATATCTTCTGGATCTATAAATGTGTTCCTTAAAATTGTGTCGAATAAGTTGCTAGTGACTTCTCTTATTTTTAAATCAGTCTTGCCAGAGGTTTGCCTTTATTAGGCTTTTTAAGAAACCAATGTTTTGATTCTGTGATGTGTGTTTTTTTAACCACCCCTTTGCTGTGATTTAATTCATTTCTCTTCTTAGCTTTATCATTCCTTCCTTTGGGTTTATTCTAGAGTTTTTTTCTTTCTTTCTCTCTTGCCTTCTTTCTCTTTCTTTTTTTTTTTGAGACGGAGCCTCAAGCTATCCCCCTGGGTAGAGTGCCATGGCATCACAGCTCACAGCAACCTCCAACTCCTGGGCTCAAGCGAGTCTCCTGCCTCTGCCTCCCAAGTAGCTGGGACCACAGACGCCTGCCACAACGCCCGGCCATTTTTTGGTTGCAGCCATCATTGTTGTTTGGCAGGCCCGGGCTGGGGATTCGAACCCACCACCTTAGGTGTACGTGGCTGGCACCTTAGCCGATTGAGCCACAGGTGCCGAGCCTCTCTTTCTTTTCTTTCTGACACAGGTCTCATTCTGTTGCCCCCAGCCTGAAGTGGGGTGGCACAGTCATAATTCACTACAGCATGGAACTCCTGGACTGGAGTAATCCTCCTGCCTCAACCACCTCTGGGTAGCTGGGGTGCTTGGCATGGTGCCTGGCTAATTTTTTAATTTTAATTTTTTGTAATGATAGGGTCTCACTATGTTTCCAAAGCTAATCTCAAATTCCTGGATTCAAGGGATCTTCTCTCCTCAGTCTCCCGAAGTGCTGGGAGTACAAGTGTAAGCCACTGTGCCCAGCCCCAGCTTTCTTTCTTTCTTTTTTTTTTTTTTTGAGACAGAGCCTCAAACTGTCACCCTGGGTAGAGTGCCATGGCATAACAGTTTACAGCAACCTCCAACTCCTAAGCTCAAGTGAGTCTCCTGCCTCTGCCTCCCAAGTAGCTGGGACCACAGGCGCCCACCACAACGCCTGGCTATTTTTTGGTTGCAGCTGTCATTGTTGTTTGGCGGGCCTGGGCTGGATTTGAACCTGCCAGCTCAGGTGTATGTGGCTGGCGCCTTAGCCGCTTGAGTCACAGGCGCTGAGCCCAGCTGCTTTTTGTTTTTTTTTTAGGGTTTGTACAGTCTTTTAACCTATTTCCTTGTGTTTTAAATGCACCATGGTGATGAGTTGCATTTAAAAAGAATCCAACCTAACCATACGCCTTTCAAATGGCACATTTTAGACTTTTAAAGTATATTATGATGATGGATACATCGTGACTTATTTTTATTATCTATCTTTCTTTTCTTTTTTTTTTTTGAGACAGAGCCTCAAGCTATCCCCCTGGGTAGAGTGCTGTGGCATCACAGCTCACAGCAAACTCCAACTCCTGGGCTTAAGCGAGTCTCCTGCCTCAGCCTCCCAAGTAGCTGGGACCATAAGTGCCTGCCACAACACCTGGCTATTTTTTGGTTGCAGCCGTTATTGTTGTTTTTGGCAGGCCCAGGCTGGATTTGAACCCATCACCTTAGGTGTATGTGGCTGGTGCCTTAGCCATTTGAGCCATAGGTGCCGAGCCTTTATTATCTTTCTTATCCTGTTTTTCCTCCCATTCTTCTACTTACTTGTTCTTCTTCCCTTTGGATTTATTGAGTTTGTCTATTTTCTTACTCTGTCCTTTCCTGCCTCCTTTATTGATTTGGAATTTACATACTTTACTTCTCTATTTCCGATATTGGCTTTTGAAATTCTATCCTGTGTACCTAAAGAAGTCTAAGGTCTCCCAAATAAGATAAGGGCCTTTGAACCCTTGACTTTGATCTTTGACAGATTTACACACTTTTTTTGGGAGCAGTATTCGGGTTCTTTCCTGTCTGTCGCGCCCCCCCCGCCCCATGCTGTCATTATTGTACACCATGTTTGCATAGATTTATTTACCTGTTTGTCAATTTCTTTGCTTATTTATTCTTTCTTGCACACCTGTCCTCCCTTCGAGGATAATTTCCCTTTTTCTTAGAACACATTCTTCAGCTGTTCCTTTAGGAAAGATTTGTTGTTGGCAAATACTTTTTGTTTTGTTGATCTGAAAAAAAAATCTAGATATTGCCATTGCACCATCAGCCTTGGAAGACAGTTTTGCTAAGTTCACCGTTCTGGGATGACAGTTATTTTCTCTCAGAACTTTGAAGATATTCTCTGTTTTCCAGCTTTCACCGTCATGTTTGAGAGGTACGCTGTCATCTAATTACCCTTCCTTTGTGGGTGTTATGTGTTTCCTATGTGGCTGCTTTTAAGATCTTTGTCTTTGGCATCATGCAGTTTCAACACGCTGACTAATTACGGATTTCCTTTTATTTACCTTGCTAAATATATATCATGCTTCCAGTGTCTGTGAAGTCGTGCCTTTCATCAGTTCTGGGAAATTCTCAGCCATTATCTTTTCAAATATCGCCTCTGCCTCTTCCTCTCTCTCTCTTCTTTCTGAGGCTTTGATTTTATTCACCACAGCTTTTAACCTGTCTTTCTTGTTTTCCATTTGCTCGTCTCTGTGCTGAAATCCATGTAATTTTTTTCAGATCGATCTTCCAGCTCACTCTGTATTATCAATTGTGTCTAGTATGCTGTTTAACCCATTTGTTGAATTTTCAGTTTCAACTGTTATTTTCGTTTTTAAAAGTTGTGTGTTGTTCTTTCCCAGATCTGACTAGTCTTTTTTTTTTAATCTCTTGTTACATGATCACTTTTGTGATTTCATTTTTTTTATTTCTTTAAAATGTTCAACTATAGTTATTTCATATACTGTAATTATGATAATTATAATTTTTGACATCTTTCGGGATCTAAATCTATTGTTTGTTCTTTCTGCTGACAATGACCTCTTGGTGTGTTTGACTTGATGATTTAAAAAAATGTTTTTTTAGAGATGGGTGTCTCACTGTGTCACCAGGCTAGGGTGCAGTGGCATGACCATAATTTATTATAACCTTGAGCTCCTTGGCCCAGGCAATCCTCCTGCTTCAGCCTTCTGAGCAGCTAGAACTACAGGTGCATGCTACTATGCCTGGCTATTATTTTTTACACTTGATCTTAGCCAAAAGGCCAAGGAGTGATTTTTTTTTTTAAATTGTGGATTTATATGTACAGTTGGTCCTCTGTGTCTATCACTTTTGCATTCAAGGATTCAACCAATTGTGGGTAGAAAATATTCAGGAAAAATATTCCAAAATGCAAAACTTGAATTTACTGCTTGCCAAATACTGGTTTGATGCAAATAAAGGGATGTGTAGACATTCTATGAGGTGTTACAAATAGTCTGGAGAGGATTTAAATATATAGGAAGAAGTGTGTAGGTTATATCAAATACTATGTCATTTTATATCAGGGTCTTGAGCATCTTTAGATTTGCTATCCTACGGGGGTCTTGGAATGAACTCTCCGTAGATACCAAGGAATGATTGTATATTCTTTGGGAATCCTGAGTGCCTAAGTTGGGGGTGCTGTCCTCTAGAAAGGATTCACTTGCTATCTGGTCTTATGCTCTGGTTAGCAATAATAATACTTATTATATAGGTTAGTTAAAAATATTAAATGATGGCTGGGTGTGGTGGCTCATGCTTGTAATCCTAGCACTCTGGGAGGCTGAGGAGGGAGGATCACTTGAGGTCAGGAGTTCAAAACCACCGAGCAAGAGTGCGATCCTATCTCTACTAAAAATAGAAAAATTAGTTGGGTATGGTGGTAAGTGCCTGTAGTCCTAGCTTCTCGGGAGGCCGAGGCAGGAGGATCACTTGAACTCAGGAGTTTGAGGTTGCTGTTAGCTGGGCTGATGCCGTCGTACTCTAGCCTGGGGGACAGAGTGAGACTTTGTCTCGCAAAGAAAAAATAAATTAAACAAGATGCTAGATGTACAGCACTTAGCTTAGCACTTGACACATAGTAGGTGCTCAGAAAAATCTATTTCTTTCCCTCCCTGTTGATGATTGAATTCTTTGAGGTTAGGAACCCCGTGTTATTTATCTCATTGGTCTTCACTCCACTTGATGCAAGGCCTGGCACAAAAATGACACTTACAGATACCTGATAAGTGAATGTATACAGGAAATCTCAACTTTCAGAACAGAACTGCTCTTCTGGGGCTTAGTGGTCTGTCACATCCTTATGCTGCAGAACTTTGAAACCTGTTAGAAGATCGACTACAGTTTTCTGTCCTCAAACGACAAAATCCATCCAACAGCTGGGACACGTGGGGAAAATTCTAGCTTTATTGAATCCCAGCCAATAAACAATCTACATGCCAGGGCCTCCGAGTCTATTGTCACCAAGATTTCCTAACATGGTACCTGCTTTCTTCTTACACTAGAAGTCTTCCATCTGCTCTTGCTATCAAATTGTTGAGAAGATTTAGAAGATTTTATTATTTATTATGTCACACCATGTCCCGACATGAGGCCCCATATGAGAAGCCTCTTTCAGAACTGGTTCCTGGAAATATTTGTCCCTGTGGAGGAAATGATCTTGTTTCCTCTTTTCTGATAGTAAGAGTTTCAGAACTAAGTGTTTCATTTTTTGCCCTGGCTGCCAGGAAGCTCAGATTTCAGGATCAATCACAGCATCTATGGCAACCTTAAGGGTTGCTTTTTTTTCTCTCTTGAGCAATAAGAATCTACTGAATGAATTAATCTTACCTTCTATAAAAGTATCTGATGTCCTTTTGGGAAAAAGATGAAGCACAGATGGCTTTCTAAACCATGACAATGGCATGGTTAATTGAGGCCAGGTAAGATGGTGGTGAGAGCTGGGGTTCTGGACCCAGACTGTCTTATGTAGATCCCATTTCTACCTGCTTACTTAGGGCTCCCATGCACGTGTCTAGTGAAATCCCAGCTCTTCAGCTAATATACCAGGGAACTGGTGACTAGTTTCAGCCTGTTCTTTACTTTGTAAAGTAAGTTCGTAGAATTCTGAAGAGAAACCCATGAGGATAAAGATGAAGAGAAAGCCTTTGGTCAGGAGCAGGTGACCTAGGCAGGAGTTATTTCTGGGCCCACTAGGGGGTAGAATCTGGGGCCACAGGTGCTGACCTCTCAAGGCAGGGGAAGGAGGGGTGACAGGGAGGGAGAAGTCTGGGGGTTTTGGTAGACAAAGTGCAGGGAGGTGGCACTTGGAGTGAGTTGCCCCTCCTAGCCTGTGCCCATTGGCCCTCCTGTAGGCCAGTCTTTCTAGGGGAGTAGGGGGTTCCTACTGATGGACGCCCTTCCCAGAGTCACCCCTTGTCTTGTCTTGGGTTTGGTTTTCCTGTGGCTGTACCAATGGCTTGTTCGGCATGGCTGAGATATATGGGGGTGATGGCGGAGGGGTTTTAGTTGAGGAAGCAGGTACATAGAAAACTAGAAGATAGTCTCTGCCCTTGGGGGCAGCCTACAGTCTCACTGGGCCCTCAGTTTCAGGGGAAACCAAGCAGCAGGTGCCATAGGCTAAGTCCCTAGGTGTCTAGAGGATTAGGAGCAGAGCTGGGAATAGTAAGAGTTCCAGAACTTAGTGTTTCATTTTTTGCCCTGGCTGCTTCGGTAGGGAAGCTACTGGTGGAGGTGATTTCAGAGGTGGGAGAAGACATGGGGAATGGTCCACGCTGGGATCAGAGAGAACAGTGAAGCTGTGGGTGACAGGGACTGCTGATTTGTTTCCAGGGCAGTTTGAGGTGTGGCCCTGGAGCAACCCCTTTCCTCTCAAACATGTACCCCAGAGTAGGTCCCCTGCAAACCTGGCCGAGCCCCGAGATGGAGGACTGGGAACCCACAGGTGGCTCATTGAGAAGAATCACTGGTGTTGGGTTGGGGGGCGAGGGTTGATAGAGAGGGCTGGGCCTCTGTCTTTCTGTTCCTGCTTCAACAGTTCTTAGCCCCACCGTATTGCCATTGCCTGCTGGGACAGCCAGAGGTGCTCACTTCCATGCCCAAGACTTCCGATGGCCCCCCAGTGCTCATGGTCTGATTGGGGGGGTCCTAGGAAAACCAGCAGAGACACTGCTCTGTCTGGCAGCACCAGGGATAGGGAGACTTTGAGACATCAAGCATTGGGTCAGGAGTCTCTTTGGGCCCAACCATGGTGCTGAGAAGGCATAATTTTTCCAACAGGTGACACATGAGGAACAGAGCAATCAGAAAGGTCCTGGTGGGGGGCAGAGACTGGGTTCTCTAGGTTGGGACACAGGGGAGGAGAAAAGGAGCTGGGTGTCAGAGTGGATGTGAGCAGCAAGGCAAGCGTGAGCTGCTGCACCGCAGACAGGCACTGAGGGGGAATGCGGGGCGGGGTGTGCAGCTAGGCAGGAGTCAGCCCCAGAATCCACCCAGAGAATTGTGGCGGCAGGGAAAGCAAGAGCTCAGAACCCTCTTGCTACCCTTCTATCTGGGATTTTTCCACAATAAAACACTCCTAGAAAGGAAAAATGCATAGTCACTTTGCTACAGTCACTAAATCATCACTGCCAGCTGCCTGAGATGGTCCCTCAGCCTCCAGAAGGTCCTGGGGCAGCCCCCCTGTACTGTCTTGGGAGCCTCTCTGCCCCAGACAGGGTTCAAATGCCTCCTCTGGACCTGGAATGATGCTTCTTGAAAAATGTCTCCTCGGGATGGTGAAGGCCTTTCTAAGCAAGGCACAAAACTCAGAAGCCATAAAGTAAAGCACCACCGGGCTTGATCTCATAAAAATAAAAGTGTTCGGTAAGACAAATGGTACCATAAACAGAGTTGAAAGACAAGCAGCAGAGTGGGGTGAAGGGGAAACAAGAAAATACCTTCAACTTTCCCCCAAATGTCGTATTAGGAGGGAATGTAGGAGGAAACGTCATGGGAGGGGAGATAGGAGAAACGATTTCTTTGGGGGTGAGTCTTGGTCCTGGGGTCTCTCTACTGGGCCAACTCTGAATTAATGTGACAGAATTTTTTTATCATCCAGAAATGAGATTGCCCGTTTTGGGGGGACTCTCTGACAGTTGAGAGCTTGTAGTTCACTTTTCATAGCTTCCCATTCGATTCCTGGGTAGGTTTATGGGGACAACAGCCTGATCCACCCCGTGTAAAGCCCTTGAGTCACTAAGAGGCTGCATCTCCTGCCACAAACTGTATCATCTCCCATGTTCTAGTTGAGAGCATGGACCATCTCTACAGGCTCCTAGCCGTCATCCTAATTAGTCTGTTCCCCACCACCAGCACAGCATGAATAGTGCCATCCCCATTCCCTGCCCCCTCATCTTCTAGTGATCAGAGACCCCGCCTGACACAGGTGAGGAGGGTGGGAGAGGGTGGCTGCTCCTAGGTTGGGGATATTAATGGGCGGGATAAAGAGTTGCAGCAAGACTTTGCACGTTCATGGTCATTTGGACAGGTCCAGGTAACAGAGGCCTCCAGCCCCTCACTTGCCTCAGGTGTGCTTGCAGCCTCGCGCCCATGATGGATACAGAGCCCCTCCCTCACCGTTGGCCTGCTGAGTGGCCACTGATACCCTTAGGGTATCAGTATCTGGGCAACACTGCTGGGACTGTCCTCTGGGGGAGTCTAAACCACTTAAGAAGGAGGGACTTGACACAGTCGCGTTTGAAGTGTCCATTCAAGTGAGGACTGGAAGGATGGGTGGGCAAGATCCCATAACATGGAAGAGGGCTGTCCCACCATGTGTGGAAACCCTGGAACTGTGGTCAGCTCTTAAGTACAGCATGTTCCTGGGCTTTACAACATACCAGAATAGGTGCAGGAATGGAGATGCAGCTGCCCTGTCCTGCTGGCCTTCACAGGCCACTCAGGGGATCAGCAGGGTAAATGGATCTCTTGAAAGAGTGAGACTTTCAGGGCTGGCCAGACAGCAACTGCTCATCTGGTGCCAGGCCCCTCATCCTTGCCTCTGTCCTGAGGCAGGTCAAGGAGGGACCTGCTTGAGAGTGCAAATCAAAGGGAGGGCCCTCCTAAGGGCACTGCCACATCGTGGGCAATGGGTAGATAAAATCACTAATGACAAATGGCTAAAGGTGATGGGAACACTGGGTTTACCCTCAGATACTGTCCTTTTGACTTTACAAGTTCTACAAGATGACTTTGACCATCTGAAGAGGGACAGAACTCCAGCTAGTCCAGCCTCTGTTTTTCTGGTCTCAGGTGGCGGAGGATGTCAAATACCAATGGGAAGAAACCTGGCTTCTAATGGAAGAGGCCCACATGAGGAACACCTGAGATCCTTTGAGAGCGTGAGCCTTGCAAGTTCATCTACTTACATTTTTTGTCTGTGAGAATCAAAACTATTGGATTGGGACAGACCACCTGCCTACAATGCCGGGGCTTACCCTGCAGGGGATAGAAAGCATCCCCAGTGGTCCCAGTGGTATGAGTGAGTCACTCTTCAGCAGGTGGATTCCCTGCTGGCCTTGACCTGAACTGGGAGAATTTTGAAGATTGCTGACTGTGAGAAATGCTTTGCCAGCTGGAATGCCCAAGTCCAGGGCCACTATTTCTGTCTATGGGAAAGTGTATTTTTTTTTTTTTTTTTGGCTTAAACCACATAAAAGCTTCTTTCTCTGTCATGCAGACATCTATAAGGAGCAGTCCAGGGCTGGTGAGGGACTCTGGAGTGTTTGCAAGCTCCTCATCCTCAGGGTGTGGTCTCTTTCTCACAGTCCTAGGAGGCAAGTCCTTGTTCTAGGAAACAGGTTGGAAGACAGGATGCAGAAGGGGTGCAAGAGGCCAGTTCCAGCTGTCTTTTAAGTACGGCCTCAGAAATTGCCACAAAACACTCATAGCCAGGGGCATGGTGACATGGCAGATCTAGCTGCAAGGGAGGCTGGGACATGAGGGTTTTATTCAGGGGGAAGGCACATGTGTCAACTGGAGGAATTTAATGGAATCTGGATAAATAGGTGGAGGACATATCTTGACTTGAACAACCTTTTTGATTTAGGAATGGTCACATAGCACTTGCTATGTGCTTTCACTACTCCAGCTCTTGTATTGACTCATTTAATCTTATAACAGGCTGTGAAGCAGCTACTAGTGGCATCCCTGCTTACAGATGAGCCAGAGAGCCAAAGAAGTGACTGAGCCAGGATTAGCACCTGGGCAGCTGTAAGCCTTGTGCTCCTACCTCCTGTACTATTCTATCTGTCATTCCTGGGGGGCTGTTGCCATGGAATGCACCTTCTGCCATCCATCACTCAGTGTGGGGTGGGTTAGCCAAACTGCCACCCTCAGAGGTCAAAAAAGGGACTGAGCTAGTTGGTTTCAAGGGTGCTTTGCTACAATCTCAATGTGACAAGGTGATGCCAGTCACTGCAGGAAGGGCAATGAGTGTTGACAATGAACCTGGGGCTGTCCAGGAAGCATAAAGCAGCTCAGCACTGGAAACTGCCCCTTACCTCATGGTGGGGGGACTTGGGATTTCACCTGTGTTCAAGGGGCAGGTAGAGGGGGGACAGGGCAGCTTGGGGCAAGCCTCAGGAAAAGTGACAGACTGCCCAGGGGATGAGAACGTGCCCCTGTGTAGCTCAGGGTGGATGGGGCCTATCGTGGTTGACAATGGGGCACCCCTAGATAAAACCTGAGCTTGTGATCCTAGCCCCTAATGGAGCAGGAGGTGAGGGCCAGCTAGAGTTAGGACTGTGACATGGGAGCAGTGACTTCTTATGCTGGGTACTTCCTGCCCATGGGGCTGGTCTTAACCTTTCTGAGCAGAATTACCCAGCAGGTGGGCTGGGAAAATGAGGGAACTCATGCCTGGTAGGGAGGGTCTTTGCTCACAGTGAAGGGGGTGGGGAGGGAGGAAAGCCTTCCAGATGAGGAGTCAAATCGGCCCACGAGGGTCTTGCTCCTTCCCACGGCCTCTGGGGAGAGGGGTCACACTGCAAAGTCCTCTTTTTCAGGCAGCAGTGATTGTTCTGGGGGAGTAAGCTGAGAACAGGAACAGTGGCATCCAGGCTGCATGACTGCCACTTGTCCCTCTGCCCTCTAGGGTCCTGTGGGAAGTGTAGCCAGCGTTCCTTGCAAGGTGCTAGATTTTACTTGCAGAGGGTCTAACAGGTGAGGGCATTTTTTCCTCTTTTTCCAAAGCCCCTTCATCTATCCTGGGGGTATGGGTGGTGCTGGCAAGTTAGGAGATGAACGGATATCCCTTCTTCTCTGTGGAGGGGACCAGGATGAAGGGTCTCCGCAGTACTTGGGGAGGGAGTGTGTGTGTGCACAGGTGCATAGCATGTTGGGAGGAGTGGGAACAGTGTGTGTGTGTGCACGGGTGCACAGCATATTGGGAGGAGTGGGAAGTGTGTGTGTGTCTCTGATGGTCCTTTAAGTTCTCTCTTTCAAGCATTTTTGTGAGAAAAGCAGCAGAAGCAGGGTTTCGTGTGGGGCAGCCCTACTGAGGGAAAAGTCATCCAGGACGATGGAGACCATCGGAGTACTTAAATAGAGGGATTTAATGCAGGGAATTGGCTATGCTGGTAATGGAAGAGGCTGAGAAGCCAACTAGGGGACTGTGAGGCAAGCCCAGAGGCCATGAACAGCTGGAGGCCACTGCCACTCCCAGCAGGAGAGACACAGGGAAAAGGCTGGAACCCCTGGAACTGGAACTGAAGGCAAGGGTGTCAGCCCCCCCGGGGGCCTGATAGGAAGACACAGTGGGTGCTGGAGGTGCTGCCTGAGGTGGGCAAGGAGGCTGAGAAATGCCCTGGCTCCTCCCTTCCTCCCATCCTCCCAGCTCCCGCCAGTGCCTCTTACTGGCCAAAGCCAGCCAGAAGACCGCAGACGAGGGGCCACACAGCCCTCAGGGTTGGTTCCTGGCTGCATAGAGCATGGAAAAGGCGAGGAAGGCTCTGCAGGTAAACAGGTCTGAGGCCAACATGGGGAGAAACTGGAGGAGAAGCCAGTGGGGAGAACAGGGGTCAGGGCTGGATCCTGGGGCTAGGACTCTTGGGCCTGATTCCTCACAGTGGATCCATAGCAGAGCATGGCTCTTGGGCTGTTCAATGCCTAGGACTAGTGGACCAACCCAGTGCTGTGTCCAGGGTGTCTTGGGGCAGTCTGCTCCCTGCTCCCTAGTGTGGATGCTGGCCTTGCTGTGCAAACACACAGTGTGTGGGACACTCCAGGATGCCCTAAACCCTGGTGGGACTACAGGGACCTGGTGGCAGAGGAGCTCCTGGAGTTTCCTTTGTGGCTGCAAAGGGGCACAGAAGTTGGAGGGTATCTTTCGAGTGGCATAGAGGGAGGCACAGGACACCATGGAGAGGCTATAGTGGCTGTTCCAGGCCATAGGGATAGGAGAAAAACAGATTTAAGAGATGAGAGAGGCTCAGCGCCTATAGCTCAGCAGCTAGGGCACCAGCCACATACACTGCGGCTAGGAGTTCGAACCTGGTCCGGGCCTGCCAAACAACAATGACAACTGCAACAAAAAAGTAGCTGGGCATTGTGGTGGGTGCCTGTAGTCCCAGGGACTTGGGAGGCTGAGGCAAGAGGATTGCTTAAGTCCAAGAGTTTGAGGTTGCTGTGAGTTGTGATGCCATAGCACTCTACTGAAGGTGACATAGTGAGACTCTGTCCCAAAAAACAAAAACAGAGAGGAGAGAGAATCATCAGAACATGGATTTGTATACTGATTGTGACCAGAGGCCCATGAAATGGGACACATTTTCTTTTCCCTGGCTAGAGGAAATAACATTAGTACTCATGTGTGATGGTAAGTCCCCAAGTCACAAATTATGCCTGATTCAGAGAAGGTTCCTGGGAGAGGCTGAATGAGCAGATTCTGAGTTGGGAAAATTGGGGGGTAGAAGCCGCTTCCTATCCTCTCCTGGGGAGTCAGGATTGTCCCCATACAAGAGGGATGGGTGTGGATGAGCCTGTGGGGCTCTAGGGCCCAGTCTGATAGGGATGAGACCTCCCACTAGCCTGAGTGTGAGGACAGAGGCATTAGTTGGCCACACGCCATCCTTTGGGCTGGTCCTAAACACTTGCTAGAGCTTTGGGACACCCTGCCCAGTCTAACAGAGTGGGATCATTTGTGTGCCTCAGTCGTTGGGACTAGAGCCCACTGGTCTGCAGGCCCTGAGTCTTTCCTTTCTGATGCGTGGACGTGTTGGTCTGCTCCTTCCCACCCGACCAAGCCCCTGGCTCTGATGGTCATTAGCACCTGCTCTTCTTGTGATCTGTCACATCTCCTGCCCTGGTTCTGAGCTTCCTTTTGGGCTTGCCCACCATTCCTGGGAAAGAGGAATTACCAGCAGGTCTCAGAACAGCATGGCTTCCTCCTGGACATGAGAAAGCAGAATTCAGTGGTGGCACCACTGGGCTACAAAGCCCCAGGTTCAGGACACAAACCTGGGCCTCCACCTCATGCTATCACATCCATTTCACAGATTGGGAAACACTGAAGCCCAGAGAGGGGGGTGACATTTACAGTCACAGATAGTGCTGGGAACAACCCTGTCCACAGGTCCACAGTTCCTCAGAGGAACTGAGTCTTCCTGAGTGAATGACTTGTGATGGGGTTCCTCTTCCCTGTGGCACCCCAGCTGCCCCATGTGCTGCCCCATGGCCCAGGCTCTTCCTCACTGGTAGACCTTTGCTGTGTGCTCTGGGTCCTCAGACCTCACAACACCCCCTGCCCCAACTCTTGTCTTCATTCAGCCTCTTCTCCCCAAGCAGACTGTGGCTCTCCCATGACAGAAACTGGGTAATCATTGGCTTGGTGCCCATAGCTCAGTGGTTAGGGCGCCAGCCACATACACTGAGGCTGGTGGATTTGAACCCGGCCCAGGCCTGCTAAACAACGACAACAACAACAAAAATAGCTGGGCTAGTCACAGCTACTTGGGAGGCAGAGGCAAGAGAATCACTTGAGCCCAAGAGTTTGAGGTTGTTGTGAGCTGTGACTTACCCTATGAGCTTGGTCCTCACCTTCCCCTGGTCCTGTCCAGGAGGTTTTTGCCAGTGCTGAGGCAGGGAGAAGGACCCAGGGACCTGTAGGAAAGAAATCCTCACCACCCTGACAGGAGTGCTGCCATTTTGGGAGACAGCTGGTGGGAAGGAGCAGGCCAGAAACCAAACTGCGTGATCATAGCAAACCCCTCTCCACTGTCCAACCCCCTACACGTTCCAGGGGAAACAACAGAACAGTAACTTTTACTCTGGTCCCAGCTGGTGGCTAATTAAGGGAGCAACTCCTACATTTGTCCTGAGTGCAAAAATTAGTCCCTCTGCAGAAGGCATGGCTCCTGGGAATCCCCTCTCACATTCAACCCTACTGATCAGGGGTAATAAAAGCCTCTTGAAACTGTGAGAACTGAGCTGGTCAGACTCTACTCTGCTTTTACTCTCCTTTCTATGCTCATAAAAGCCTTTCTAATTCTTGGACTGGCCTTCCCTCCTTCTTTACGGATGCACCCCTCCTCCCAGAACCCCTCAAGACCCAGTGTGGTTCTTCCTGAGCAAGGGTTCTTTCCAGAGCTGAGGACCCCAGTTCCACTCTCCTGCAGGTGTCTTGTCTCTTCCCTGCCAATGGCCAGCAGGTGGCGCTGTGCCCCAGCTTTGGCCTCCTCAGGGGCTGGCTCTGCAATTTTGCTTTGCCAGTGCTGGGGGCTGCGCTGCAGTCCCAGAGGGTTCTGCCAAGGTCCCTCTGTGGTCCTCTTCCTGCCTGTGCTGGTGGTATCTGATGCGGTGGGATGCCTTCCAGAGCTGGCAGAGCCAGGCCTTGAGAAGTCTGAACACAAATTCATGGTGTGTCCCTTTCCCTGGCCCCTTGCTACCCAGAGAGGCCTCTTGACTGCCCAGGCTGTCTGTTCTCTGTTTTGGACATTTCAATTCCTATTTATTTCATGAGCACAGCCATCAGCTCTCTAACAACCATATGAGGTAGGTACCCATTGTACAGATGAGAACACCAGGTCAGGGAAGGCCAGCAGGTTCACTCTGTAGTCCATGTTTGTTTGAGTCACAAGTGAGTGAGTTCTCAACCCCTGCACTGGACTATAGCCATGTCCTGGAGGCATTACTGTTCTTAGGCAGAGTTCCAAATCTGGAACCCTCTTCCACCCCAACGTTGGGACATTTTTCACATCTGCCAGCAGTGTGGGGGATGGGGCCACGACCGGGGAGTGGTGGTGGGAACCACAGAGCAAAGAGAGGAACCGGCATCCCCTTTTGCCCCCATCCCAGGTCTAGAGGCCATCCCAGCTGCTCTCTTCACATTCTGCTTCTCCCTTGGTCTCTGCTCTCCTTCCTGATTGAGTTTCTCCTTTGGGTGTGTCGATAAATCCCCTTCCCTGACTGTCCCTGGTTTCCTCTTTTACTGTTAGTCTCTGGGGCTCTGTCAGCCTGTCTTTCTCTCTTTTTGTGTCTCTGTCTCTCTCCAACAGAATTGGAGTTAAGTGACAAAAGAAAAATGATCCCCTCCTGCCAGGGTTATTAAAATCATGTTCTACAATTGAGCCGCCAGGAGAGCCCGCCTAATGACGGATGATGAGGCCACGGAGTCCCCACAGCTGGGAGTGAGGCGATAGGCTGGGCTTCGGGATTACCACCAATTACTCTGGGCAGAGAGTGAGCAAGTAGCTCTTCTCCTTCAAATCACCTCCCTGCTGCTCCTGGGAGATAAAGTCTCACTCGTGGGGAGACTGGAGCTGCCCGTGTGCTCCCTGGAGGATGGGAATTCCTCAAATCTGCAGGGATTATCTCAGTTTATCCAGGGCTTCCACATCTCCTTACAGCAGCCCAAACGCAGGCAAGGGAGGATTCTGAACCCTATGGAGATTGGGGCTCAGAGAAGTTAGGAAACTTGCTCAAGGCCACACAGCCAGTAAGTGACAGAGCCAGTACTTGAATTCTAGATGCTGATGTCTTTTTTATTTATTAGGCAGCTTCCTCTTAGTGAAAGGGACATTGGAAAAAGAAGATTTTGTTTACTGAAGAATAATAGTCTTGGTCAAGCAGTCCTTGATCTTACTGGGGCCACAGTAAGAGTAAACAAATAAATTGCAGTAGGTTCTAAAATAGAGGACTGGGAGTCTGTGGTTTTGCTTTCTTTGATGGTCTTTCAGAACAAGAGTGACTGTCTTAGCAGTCTTTCTAAGCTAGCCAGTGTGCTGGTTGGTGCTGTGGAAATCTATCCAGTGGAATTTGAGGGGCCTAAGGGTGGGATGTGCTGAGTCAGAGAGACATGAGTCAAGTGCAGAAGAAATAAAGAAGGTCATTGGTTAGACCCGGCTCTGAGGAGTCGGCTCAGGTTATAGACGCTGCCTTGTGTGGGTGGGGGTTGCAGCTCCCAGAATCCTCCATGTGCAGCTCATTTAAATCTCCCAGCAACCTTTGGGGTAGACAACTGAGGAATTATTACCCCTATTTTGCAGGTGGAGAAAATGTGTTTCCAAGAGGGGTGCAGTCAGCCAAGGTCACATAGGAAGACAAGGCCGTGGTGCCCTGGCTTTGACCCCAGCTCTTCCCACACCACCTTGTGGTGTCCCAGGGCCTTTAAGCCACCCCCATCCCCACTTCCTGCTCTGGCCTGACCCCTTGTTCCTCAGCTCCCCTCACCCTGGGGTTAGGGTGGGATAGAGGGCTGGTGCTGGCACCACATCTGTGCAGGCTGAATGATTATCTTTTTCCCATCTTGATTCTATTATTTTTTCAGCTTATACTTGTCAAAAATCACAAGATGAGTGTCTGGAGGAAAAAATATATAATCTTTGAGAAAATTGAAAACATATATGATTGTTTGGGGCTGGGGGCTCGAGGGCCCAGGGGCTGGCTCTCCCAGGCTTACCCCTGGGGGTCCGGCTCAGCCCATCTTTGCCTTCAGGCTTCTCTGCCTGATTCCCAGGCTCCCTGGGATTCCCAGGGGACCTCCCACTCCACCTTGGGGCTCTGTGCAGGACCTAGTCTCCAGGGGGTCTGTATATGACGGAGAGATTAGGGAGGGCAGGGGTGCTGGGGAGGAAAGTGAGGTCTGAAGCTCCTTCCCTGGGGACATGTGCCTTTTCTGGATATTTCTGGGACCTTCACATTGTTCCCCGTAGGAGAAATATCAACCTTGGCCATCATATAGGGCAGCTGTTCTCAACCTGTGGGTGGCAACCCTTTTGGGGGTTGAACGATCCTTTCACAGGGGTCGCCTAGATACATCCTGCATATCAGATATTTACATTATGGTTCATAACAGTAGCAAAATTACAGTTATGAAGTAGCCACAAAAATAAATTTATGGTTGGGGATCACCACAACAGGAGGAACTATATTGAAGGGCTGTGGCATTAGGAAGGTTGAGAACCACTGATCTAGGGTGTATCGAGGCTTTACTGGGGGCCAAGTATGCATAAAAGCACCTTCCATGTATCTTGAGGACTTTTCATCTCTTTTATTCCTCATACCAACCCTGTATGTGGGCACCATTTTCTTCATAGTGTAGATGAACAAATGTAGGCACAGAAAGCTTAAGAAACATGTCCAAGTTCATATAGCTGGGAAATTCAGAGCTGTTCAAATGCAAGCAGTTGAACTCCAAAGGTTACTTCTCATGCACTATTCCCTCCCTCCCTCCCTCTCTTCCTTCCTTCCTCCCTCCCTCCCTCCATCCCTTTGTTCCTTCCTTCTTTCCTTCTTTCCTTTCTTTCTTTCTTATTTTTGGAAAGAGAGTCTCACTCAGTTGCCCTCGGGTTGAGTGCCCTGGCATCATAGCTCATAGCAACCTCAAACTCTTGGGCTCAAGAGATTGATTCTCTTTCCTCAGCCTCCCAGGTAGCTGAGACGAAAAGCACCCACCACAATGCCTGGCTATTTTTTAGAGACAGGGTCTCACTCTTGCTCAGGCTGGTCTCCTGAGCTCAAGCAATCCATCCACCTTGGCCTCCCAGAGCGCTAGGATTACAGGCATGAGCCACCTCACCTGGTGTCACCCACTAGTCTATAAAGCTTTCCTTCACTGGAAAGAGAAAGGGAAGAAGGCGGGGAGAGGAAGAGAGAATGTGCAGAGTGAGTCCGAGGCGTCCCATGTGGGACCGTGTGTAATACACAGCCATGTGTGTCCCTGTGCACTTGATGCAGGGTCATGTGTCCAGGCCTCCCCCACCCACCTCCCACGGTCATGCGTGTCCCTGTGCACTATATGCAGGGTCATGTGTCCAGGCCTCCCCCACCCACCTCCCACGGTCATGCGTGTTCCTGTGCACTATATGCAGGGTCATGTGTCCAGGCCTCCCCCACCCACCTACCCATGGCCATGTATGTCCCTGTGCACTTGATGCAGGGTCATGTGTCCAGGCCTCCCCCACCCACCTACCCACTCACATCCATCTCTCTCTCTCTTTCTTATCTATCACCTGTTTGTAAGTGTGGGGTCACGTGTATATGGGATGCCTCCAGTGTGTCTCTGTATGTGTGTGCATACATCTGAGTGTGACAAGTGTCAGGGAACATCCCGAAATTAGAACTGTGACCCCTCCTGCTCCCTCAGTGAAAACTCTTCCCTCTCCCCATATACCTGAGAAGACACCAGGGAGGAAGAGGCCCAGCCACAGCCACTGCCCTGAGCTCTGGCTCCCCTCCCAGTCCCAGTGGAGAGTTAATTAAATCCCTCTCCCAGCAAGTGTGGTAATTAGTGTTAATGGTTCGGCTTCCACTCGGCAGCTACAGAGGTTCCTACTGGGCGTGTGTGTGTGTGTGTGTGTGTGTTTGTGGGGTGGGCAGTGGGGCCTTCTCAGCCAGGCGGGAGAGAAGGGGCTTCTGCAAGCCCCCCACTCTTCTGCTCCTTGACTCCTGAGTCTGCGGACTCCAGGAGCCCAGGAGTGCGATGTCTTCTGCTAGGCTGCCTGGGCAGGGTCTGGTTGTGGTGGCCTTGGTGTGAGGACTCTGGCTGTCCAGGTATCTGTGTGTGACTGAGGGTGTGCATCTCTGTGTGTGTATGCACAGGTGTGTACAACAAGGGACACCGTGCACCTTGTTCTGTGTCCGCTAATGACCATATATGTGAGTAATAATTGGAATGCTGTCCATGGAGGTGTGAAATGTAGTGGCGTTGATTCCTGGACCCCAAGTCTGCATGTCCTTGACATGTACAGGACTGTGTGTCTCTGGGTGTCCTGTGTGTGTGTGGGTGCCAGTGAGCACGTGCCTGTGTGTGTGTGTGTAACACAAAGCCAGGAGCAGCAGGGTAGCCGACTCCCAAGCCTGAATGACACCCCTTGTGAATAAATGTGACAATGAAATATAGTCCTGAAATTGCTTTGGATGCTCCGTCAAGCAGGCGACACAGAATAGGTGAAGTTGTAAAATGTTCCCTGGGGAGCTGCTCAGCTGAGTGACAGCCGTTCCTGACTCCCCCCTCTGCCTGGCTCTCCCTCCTGAGGCTCCAGGGCTGATGACATGCAGACTGGCCATAGTCTGGGCAGCACAGGGGCTCTTTTTCTGCAGTCCATTGTGGGGGAAGCCCCGAGGTTAACTGTCAGGGCCCCTCCCCTCCTGTTGGTCTCATCACTGTCTTTGGAATGGAGAACCTTCAGTAGGGTGGTGTCCAGTTCCCAACCACAGGCCATCAGACAGGGTTCCCAGGACAGGGCCACATCCCCTCCCCACCTGCCACCAGACCTGGCTCCCTGAGGACAGGGCCATTTCTCCTCCTTCAGGTTGGGCTCTCTGACGACCAGGCCATGTCTTTTCCCTCAGACTGGGCTCTCTTAGGACAGGGCTCCCCCCTCCCTTCAGACTGGTGCTTCAGAGGGCACACCAGCCCTCCTCTCTGGGGCTCCCTGTGGGCAGGGATGTGTCCTCTGAGATTGGGGGATGCCTCAAGGGAGGGTCAAGCCTGCCCACAAGACCAGGCAGTCCTGAGCACCCTCAGCTTGGTGTGTAAGTGTCCCTGCAAACTCGGAAATGCATACGTGCCTGTGGGTTTGGAGGCTGGAGAGCACAGTTTGCAGGAGCCTTCACTTTGGAGACCTGGGTTCACCTCTCACACCTACTGACTCAACAGCTGTGACCTCAGTAAGGTGGCAACGGTGTCCTCAAAGTCAGGGTGCTGCTCATGGCTCAGGCCAGGGGCCCAATGTGCACCTTTTTTTTTTTTTTTTTGCCACAGAGTCCCACTTTCTTGCACTAGGTAGAGTGCTGTGGCCTCATAGCTCACAGCAGCCTCCAACTCTTGGGCTCAAGCGATTCTCTTGTCTCAGCTTCCTGAGTAGCTGGGACTATAGGCACTTGCCACAACGCCTGGCTATTTTTAGAGACAGGGTCTCGCTCTTGTTCAGGCTGGTCTCAAACTCCTGAGCTCAAGCAATCCACCCTTCTTGGCCTCCCAGAGTGTTAGGATTAGAGGCCTGAGGCACCATGCCTAGCGAGGGGCACTTTTTAAAAACAGAAATCATGAGGATGCTTTCTGATCACAAAGCCACATGTCCTCCCAAGTGACACCTTGTTCTAATCCACTAGTGCAAGAGATGCCTTGTTAAGTTGTCCCCAGACTGTAGTCAGGCCACAGGGGGCCCTAGTGGAGGGTGTGGTGGGACAGATGAGACGTGCCTGGAGGGGGCTTGCTCAGTGCCTGCCGAGGGGTGAGCACCCATGGGGTCAAACACCTGGAGGGGGTAGACTTTTGTGCTAGGGCTGTCCCTGGGTCTGAAAGCTGCATGGGGGACACTTTGGTTTCTTTGTTTCATCTCTTCATTTTATGAGGTGGCCGCCTGTCCTTCAATCAGAGGTGGGGGATGTGTGTGTGTGTGCAGGTAGGGGAGGTGTGTGGAGGCGGCATCAAGGGGACTCTTCCTTCAGCTGGAACCTCTCAGTCCTCTGTCAGAGATGCCCTGGGGTTTCTACTGCCCTTTCTGAGACTTCCTGCTTCTCTCTCTGTGCATAGGGTTCCAGGCCGTGGGGGTGTGTGAGAGACTGCACACCTCACGGAGGCCTTAGCCTGTCCTGGGGAGTGGGGTGTACAGAGCCTGAAAGACCATGAATCCCATGAGAGCCTGGACACCCTAGTGCCTGGCACATAATATCTGCTCATTAAATGTGTGTTTCATGATCGTGTTATGATACCATGATCCGTCCTTCCATGGCTGTGGCTTCTAGCATTGTACATAGGATGACAAAAATTAAGACTGAGCGACCATGGCCAGCAGAATGTTCTGGAGGTTTTATTGACAGATTGACAGGTAGCATATTCCACAGGATGAGGGTTCGAAAAGTCTTGGGTCCAGCTTGATTCAGAGAGAAAGGTTTTCATGCAAACTTTATAAGCCTTGAAGGCACAATAACTTCAGAATAACTTCTGCATCTCTTAACAATTTCTTTTCTTGTCTTTTTCTTTCTTTTTTTCCTTCTGTCTTTTGTTTTTTTTTTGCCATAGAGTCACCCTCTGTCACCCTCGGTAGAGTGCAGTGGCACCATCACAGCTCACTGCAACCTAAAACTCCTGGGCTCAAGTGATCCTCTTGCCTCAGCCTTTCAAGTAGCCGAGACTATAGGCGTGCCACCACACCTGGCTAATTTTTCTATTTTTTGTAGAGACGAGCCTTCTTTGGTCTAGCTCAGGGTGGTCTTGAACTACTGAGCTCAAGTGATCTTCTGGCCTTGGCCTCCCAGAGTGCCAGGATTATAGGTGTGAGTCCCCGCGCCTCCTACCAATCTCATCTCCATCTCAATATGACATCTGGCTCAGCAGGAGACAGTGTGTGCACTTAGGATTTCTGCTCTTGGTCCTGCAGGCTCATAGTCCAATCTTTAATCTTCCAAATAGGCCATCAGTTGATCCCTCAGTGCCCTGGGCCAAACTAGAAAATTTCGGAATTTTAGACTATGCATAAGACTGAGGGAAAAGGGCATTTTCCCAACCACTCCCTGGTTTATAAGGGTGTAGTGATTAGGGCCTGGTCTGGAGTCCCCTAGCTTTAACAAAGGTGTATGTTCTGGTCAATCTATTTTTTATTTTTTGCAGTTTTTGGCCGGGGCTGGGTTTGGACCCGCCACCTCTGGCATATGGGACCAGTGCCTACCCCTTTGAGCCACAGGCGCTGCCCCTATTCTGGTTAATTTGGTTGGGACAAAGGGAGGCCGCTGTGTAGATGTCTGCAGTGGTTCTCAACCTTCCTAATGTCGCAGTGTATTTTCATTGTTAAAAAGGGGTTGCGACCCACAGGTTGAGAACCGCTGGTTTAAATCAGCTTTGGTTTGGAAGAGAATGGGGGAGAGAGACGTGTTTTAAAGTGTCTGCCCATGCCTAGGCTGCTGTTAATTCATTTTAGGATTAGACTGTTGTATAAAGAATAATTAGACACTTCAACAGAGCACAGGGAAGGCAGAATGAAGGGGTACACTGGGAAGCGGGGAGCAGAGGGGCTGAAGCACAGGGTTTAGCTCTTCTGCTCAACAGTGGGTGAACTCGGGTAAGTCACTTAGCCACTCAGTGCCTCAGTTTCCTGGTTTCCTCCTTTGTAAGGTAAGACTGGTTCTTACTTTCTGGGGATTTTGTGAGTATGACATGAGATTATGCATACAAGGTGCTAAGTGCAGTGTTGGGCAAAGTATTCACTAGTATTACATTATTACATTCAGGCGTCTGCATGTGTGTGTGTGTGAGACAGATGCCTTTGTGTGAGTGTGTCTGTATTTGACTGGTGAATGTGTATGTCATGAACAAGTGTATGTATGTGATAGACGTGTGTGTGTATGTGCTCATGTGATGGACACCTGTGTGTCTGATGGACACCTGTGTGTATGTATGTGCGTGAGTGTATGAGTCTGTGATGGGTTTGGACACCCACATGTGTATGTGTGATGGAAACCATGTGTGGGTGGTGTGAGGGACAGCCGTGATCGTGTAGGCACGTGGATGAGCGTGTGCCCATTACGTGAACACACACAGGTGTTTACATAGTATGTGGACGTGCAGAGTAGCACTTTTGGGAATTGGGCCCTCCAAATTTGGTTCCCATTCTACCACATACCTCTCATGTGTATGACATTGAGCAGCCATTCTGCCTATTTGCTCATCTGTGAAACTGTGATAAAAATGAGAGTGAAAATCATAGTCATGTTTAGTGAGTGCTTGCTATGTGCTCAGATGATAAACCTCATTCTGGCCACCTCACAGGGTTGGCCTTGGACTCGAGGGTGGTAGAGCACTAACTTACACACCAAGACATCCTGGGCATGTGGGGGGGAGGCCATTATGGCTGTACACGTGTGTGTGCACAGCACAGCGTCTAACTCGTTCAAAGCCAGTCTGAATGTACACACACACACTGGTGCAGGGAAAACTCCACCCCTCCGGGCATCCATGTGTGCCATTCCTGTAGTTTTATTTCACACGTGTGCTCACTCATGTGCACCGCAGTCAGTGCACACTTACTTACACATCCCCACGTGGGCTATGCACACACACCCTCTGAGATCAGGCCTCTTCCATCCACACAGTCACTCATCCCAGCTCACTAGCCCTGGCACACACACTCTTGCAATTGACAGGCTGTTCCCTGAACGGCCACTGATAGCTAACAGGTGTATCAGTTTGCTAGGGCTGCCATGTCACAGTGTACCTCAGATTGAGTGGCTTAAACAACAGAAATGTGCTTCCTGATGGTTCTGAAGGGAGAAAGCCTGAGATCAAGGTATTGACCAGGCAGCTTTATCCCGAGACCGCTCTCCTGGGCTTGCAAATGGCTGGCTGTCTTTCCCCCTTGTCTTCACACAGTCTTCCCTCTGTAAATTTCCTCTTATGACACAGTCATATTGGACTAGGGCCCAGCCTAACAACCTCATTTTATTTATTTATTTATTTATTTTTGAGACACAGCCTCAAGCTGTTGCCCTGGGTAGAGTGCCGTGGCATCACAGCTCACAGCAACCTCCAACTCCTGGGCTTAAGTGATTCTCTTGCCTCAACCTCCCAAGTAGCTGGGACTACAGGTGCCTGCCACAACACCCGGCTATTTTTTGGTTGTAGTTGTCACTGTTTGGCAGGCCCAGGCTGGATTCAAACCTGCCAGCTCCGGTATATGTGGCTGGCGCCTTAGCTGCTTGAGCTATAGGCACTGAGCCAACAACCTCATTTTAACTTAGTAATTATTTTAACTTAATAATTTCTTCTTTTTCTTCTTCTTTATCCTCCTCTTCTTCTTCTTTTTATTGAGACAGAGTCTCACTTTGTCACCCTTGGTAGAATGCCGTGGTGTCATAGCTCACAGCAACCTCCAACTCTTGGGTTCAAGTGATTCTCTTGCCTCAGCCTCCCTAGTAGCCTGGGATTACAGGTGCCTACCACAATACCTGGCTATTGTTTTTTATTTGTTTGTTCTGCAGGCCCTGGAGCATGTGGCTGGCACCCTAACCACTGAGCTACGGGTGCCCAGCCTAACTTAATCATTTCATTTCTTTTTTTTTTTTTTGGCAGTTTTTGGCCAGGGCCGGGTTTGAACCTACCACCTCCAGTATATGGGCCGGCTCCCTAGTTTTTGAGCCACGGGCGCCTCTCACTTAATCATTTCTTTAAAGAGCCTTTCTCTAAATATAGTCACACTCTGTACTAGGGATTAGGACTTCAACATATAATATTTTTTGCAGTTTTTGGCTAGGGCTGGGTTTGAACCCACCATCTCCAGCATATGGGGCCAGTGCCCCACTCTTTGAGCCACAGGTGCCACCCTCAACATATAATTTTTTGGGGGGAATACCATTTATCCCATAATACCAGGAGAGAGACATTCTCTGGAAGAGTGTTCTTCATAGAGAACCCAGCCCCACTTCACTATCATCTGTAAAATGGAGATAGGAAACCATACCTACCTCAGAGAGTTCTCTAAATTAAATCAGTTCATCTATGGGAGTTGCTTAGGTTAATGCCCGGCTTACCGTAAGTGCTCAATCAATACCAGCTACTTTGATGATCACGTGTCATATATGATTAAGAGTTTTATGTTTGCTTTCTCCAGAATCCCTCATGCTGCCCCTATAATGAATGGTGGGTCCAGGCAGCCCAGGATGGTGAGTGAGGCTCAAGCCTCTGAGGTGAGCTTCCTGCTCACACTGATGGATTGGGAAGTATACCCACACCTGTGCTGGAGGATGTGACCTTGGACTTGTAGCTGCTAGACCCTCCAGCCCCCTTGCTGAGCAGGAATTCTCTTTGTAGTCCTCTGACAAGCACTTGCCAGGTTTTGTTTGCATACCTCTCATGATGGGGGGCTCATTTCTTTTCAGAGTAACAGAGATGTTCTTGCTGGCTGCTGCCCTGAGCCACAGCATGCCCTTCTGCCCATGGCTCCTCCTTCTGTCCTTTGTGGCCACATAGCAAACCCTCTCCCATTTCTAAATTGTTTCCCTTTACCTGAAAGCCTCCAATAGTTCTTTTGTCACAAGAGTTGTGACCCAGCCACAGAACCGTAGCCTATCCAAGTGAGGCAGACGTTTAAAGTAAATGTTAATAACTCTATTATTTTTCTTGATTTAAAATGTAATACAGGCTTGGTGCCTGTAGCTTAAGCAGCTAAGGTGCCAGCCACATACACCAGAGCTGGTGGGTTTGAATCCAGCCCGGGCCTGCCAAACAACAATGACAACTACAACCAAAAAATAGCCAGGCATTGTGGTGGGCACCTGTAGTCCCAGCTACTTGGGAGGTTGAGGCAAGAGAATCACTTAAGCCCAGGAGTTGGAGGTTGCTGTGAGCTGTGACGCCACGGCACTCTACCCAGGGTGACAGCTTGAGGCTCTGCCTCAAAAAAAAAAAAAAAAGAAAAGTCATACATGGTCATTAAAAAAATTCAGACAATACAGGAAAATAGGAAGAAGAAAGTAAAACCACCCGTCACCCCAGCAACCAGAGATAACCAGTGTTAACATTCTTTAATTTAATTTTTGAATAGGCAATACATTCACAGGGTTCAAAATTAAAAATTATAAAAGGGTATTATTCAGCGAAAAATTTTCCTCCCACATCTCTGTTCTCTAGTGTTAATTTCCCTTCCTACAGATTACAAAAATGTCCTTAATTTCTCATGTATATTTCTGGAGATATTTTAAGATACATAAGACTATTTTAAGATACTGCAAGGCTACTTTAACAGATTTTGAAAGGATATCAAGTATTTTAAGATATACACGTGCACACTCCCTCCCTCCCCTACTTTTCTCTCACTCTCTCAATCTCTCTTTCTCCTCCCTTCCCCTCCCTTCCCTCCCTTCTGTTTACTGCTTTCTTGGCAGAACTCTTCTCCTATTAGTTAGCAAAGGGCAGGCCACTTACCTTTTTCTGCTACACTTTGTCCTCTTGTTCTAAATGGGTTGTCTTGGATTTGGGGAGTCATTTGACATTCTTCTGTTGGCCTGCCCAGCTGTATGGTGTCTTATCATCTTTAGATTGCCATGCAAATCTGCAATGATCCTCCCCATGACAATGCCTCTCAACCCTTTAATCAATACTCAGCACAGCTTCAACCAGCGCGTGACAATATTTCACCCAGCCCACACGGAACGGAAATCAACATTGCTAAATGTGTTTCTGAAATATCTTTAGCGCTCCTGGACTCATCATCCCAGAAATGATGTGGACATTAGCATGGTAAAAAATGTTTAAAGGAATCATTGTTGGCTCCTGGTGATTGCTCTTTTCTTCCTCGGGTGTTAACAAACGAGGAAAAAGGCTAAGAGTGGGTGCTCTCTGTTTGCCAGGCGTGGTTTTGAACTCTTGTGTAAACAGCCTTATAAAGAAGGTACCATTATCATCCCACTTTATAGGGAAGGAAACTGTCTCAGAGAGGTGAAGTTACTTGCCTGAGGCCACACAACTTGCAGGAGGCAGAGTGTATTGGTCCGTGGGCTTCTCCTGGGTATAACCTTAGCAGAATGACAGAAATTGGCACGAAGTTTCTGCCACTGTGTGGCCACTGTCCTATTTGGCCTGCTTGGAATAGTAGACCAGGTCTCCATTTTTCTTTTTTTCTTTTTTTGCAGTTTTTGGCCAGGGCTGGGTCTGAACCTGCCACCTGGGGCATATGGGGCTGGCGCCTTACTCCTTTGAGCCACAGGCGCCGTCCCACGTCTCCTTTTTTCTTTTTGTGAGATAGAGTCTCACTTTATCATCCTTGATAGAGTGCTGTGGCATCACAGCTCACAGCAATCTCCAACTCTTGGGCTTAAGTGATTCTCTTGCCTCAGCCTCCCAAGTAGCTGGTATTAAAGATACCTGCCACAATGCCCAGCTATTGTTTTGTTGCAGTTGTCATTGTTTTTAGCAGGCCTAGGTGGGGTTCGAACCTGCCTGCCTTGGTGTGTAGCTGGCACCCTAACCGCTGAGCTACGGGTGCGGAGCCTGGTCCACATCTTTTGATGGAGTCTCCTCCTCATTGGGCTTCGGAGGCCTTTGCTCATCACATGACCATTGTGCCTCTCTTGTGAATCTCTGTGGTGCAATTTTGTGGACAGAGTTTTAATTCACAGGAACTATAGCGGCAGGTGTGAGCTTGGTGATTCAGGGGGCTGCAAGTTAATGGGGGATTGGGGAGAGTGTTGTCAAGGGCAAGGATTAAGCATATATTCAGGCTCGAGGTGAGACCATGTGGATTCCAGCCAGAGGCTCCACTTCTTACTGCTGTTTATTGGATGAGCTATTTAATCTCTCTGGACCGCAGTCTCCACAACTCTGCAGTGGGAGAATGACAGAGACAGTGCCTGTAAGTGCACCCTCATCATTCCTGTGGACATCCCAGCCTCATTCATCAGACTCTGCCCCCTGGGCCCCTCTGAGGTCCAGTTCTCTATGTAGTTCCTCTCCAATGGCACAGTTCAGGGTGATCAACAGGTCAGCGGTGGGAGCAGGGGGGCAGCCAGAAACTTGGGCAGTGCTGTGGGGAGTGGAGGCCTGGAGAGAGGGCCCGGGTCGGCCCACTTTGTCCTTGCCCCTGCCTCTGTTGTCCCTTCTATCAGTCCTTGAGGAAGTGGGGTCCTGAGTCCCCCAAAAGCGTAGCTCCAGAAACATATATACTCCAAGCCTGGCATCGCTTGATCTTTCTGGGTTTCACGTCTCTTCATGGAGATGTTAGTCTTCTGTCCCACCCTTTCTTAGATCAGGGGCCCCCTAGATGAGACCACATGTCTTTCCCCAGACCTTGACTATACCTCTCCTTCACACTAGGGTCCCCAGTGACGAGACCATATATTCCCCTCAACTGGAGCTGCCCGGAGCAGGCACTGGCTGCCACCTCTGGCTGGGTTATCCCAGGGCAGGGCTGTGCTGGCCCTCTCAGAATAGGGGGTATGCAAGAGAGAGGCCGAGTCTCTCCAGACCAGGGCCCCCAAGGACATGTGTTGGGTCTTCCCCTTAAGAAGCTCCTTGAGGGTCAGAAACGTATCTCTCCCCTCACATTTGAGATGTTCAAAGATAGAGTTGTACTTCCCCCCTCAAGAAGTGGGGCTCCCCAGAGACAGAGATTGTATTTTTGTTCTCAGACTGGGGACCCCCCTGGATCAAGTTGTATCTTTTCCTTCATGCTGGGGCTCCGAGGGAGGGGCATTCGCTGTCCTGAGGCTGTTCTTCCAATGCCTTGGCCAGGAGTTCAGTGCCAGGCAAGCAATCGAATTCCTGCCCGTTAACAAGTCAATCATGGAGTCTTAATGAGTCCTGAGTAATCTCAGACCTGCATGTTAATTAAATAGCTGTCTTGGTTCTAATCCGCTGGAAGTTAATCATGGGGAATTAGGAGGTGTCAGCTGGGAACTTCATTAAGGCAGCGGGGGTGGGGGTGGCCAGGGAAGGAAGGGGCTGGCGATGGAGTGAGGGGGTCCTTCCTGAGTCTATCAGTGGGGTGGGGATGGGGGCAAACAGCTGCAGGGGTCCCAGCTCCTCTGTATCAGGACAGGAGCAACCCCACCCTCAGTCCTGGACAGAACCCCTATGCACCCCGTCCAGGGCTGCTCCGCTCCCACCTGGTCTCCAGGCCAGGAAGTTAGAGAGGGAAAACTGTGTACAGATAGTTCTGGGCCCACAGCAGGGTGAGCGCCGAAGGGCTTTGCAAGCACCAATTCCCTTGACCTTTCTGGCATTTGTCCACTCCCCCACCCTGCCGCTGGTATTCTTCCCCACTCCTCTGCCCTATTCTGCACCCCAGGAAACAGAATCTCTGTGCAGGGCAACCTCTGCCCCCCACTCTGGCTTCTGGTTGGTTGGGTAATGGGAAGCTAATGGAAAGCTTCTGTTAAATGGCAGCCTGGCAGCCAGGAGGCTCCCATCCCCACTGTGCATCAACCCTGTGGGTACCTCTGTGCATAGGGTAGGCATTAAGCCCTCTGTCCAAAGCCCTTTGCGTGAGCAGACTACTCCCCACCAGAGCCCTGACAGACCCACCTGCTAGATGACCCTGAACCAGAGGGGCGTGTGGGTGTGTACAACAGCATGAGGACAGAGGTGGGAGGCAACGCTGTTTGGACCAGGGTGGGTGCTCACCAGGGGCCTCACATCTCAGTGGGCAGTCAGTACCAGTCTAGGTCTGGATCTCCAAGCCCATACTGGGGATAACAACACTCCAGATGAATTAGGAGTTTTATTCCCTTTTCCTGGCATACAGCTCCTAAAATCCTTGAAACTGTTCAGTGATAAGGGAACCTATCGCTCAGTTCCCTGCAATAGGCATCTGGCCTCAGGGTTTTGGAAAGTCTTGATAAGATGAGGCTTTGGGTTATGTGTGCTGGACAGAGAAAGATCAGGGTTTATGCAAAGACCTGGGCTGGGCCCTGGGGTGTGGCCCGGAAGCTGGATGATTCTAGTGATGTGACTCAAGACTTGGGATAGGGGCTGGATTCTAGGGGATGGGGATCCTGGGGTCAGAGGTCTGTGCAGTGTTCAGCTCTGGAAGGACTGGTGGGTGTTTTAGTCAGGGCTTTCCAGAGACGCCGAACCAACAATCCTGATTGGTTATATAAATATAATCAATTACCCTGTGCTTATAATAAATCTATTTATATATAACATACACTATTACACAGAGATTATTTTATATATAAAATATATAGATATATAAAAGAGATATATATTATACAAATATACAAAGATATATAGTCATATATATAAAAGAGATTTATTATAAGTAATTGGCTTATGTGATTATGGAGGCTAAGAAGTCCCAAGATCTGTAGACAGCAAGCTGGAGACCCCAGAAAGCCAATGTGGTAGTTCCAGTTTGAAAGCTGGCAGACTTGAGACACAGTAAAAGCCAGTGTTTTAGTTGGAGTCCAAAGGCAGGAAAAGACCATTGTCCCAGCTCAAGTTGTCAGGTAAGAGTTCCCTCTTACCCATGGAAGAGGCAGGCCTTTTGCTTTCTTCAGGCCTTCAAATGACTAGATTGGCCCACCCACCTGGTGAGGCCATCTGCTTTACTCAGGATGATACTGTGAAATACGTGTTTAGTTTTCATTCCCTTTCCTGGCATACAGCTCCTAAAATCCTTGAAACTCTTCAGTGGTAAGTACCTTTTCGTGTGCTGATGTGATGACTGGTGGCTGGAGCTTCTGCCAGCGGAACCAACCACATGATAAGTTGGAATTTTCGGTTCCATTCCCAGCCTCCTGGGAAGGGTTTGGGGGAAAATGTTGGTGGCTGATGATCTATTCAAGTTTACCTGCATAATGAAGCCTCTGTATTAAAGCCCTAAATGGCAGGAGAGCAGAGCTTCCAGTTAGCACAGTGGTTCTCAATCTGTGGATCATGACCCCTTTGGGGGTCGAACAACCCTTTCACAGGGGTCGCCTAAGACCATCCTGCATATCAGATATTTACATATGATTCATAACAGCAGCAAAATTACAGTTATGAAGTAGCAACGAAGATAATTTTATGGTTGGGGGTCACCACAATATGAGGAACTGTATTAAAGAGTCGCAGCATTAGGAAGGTTGAGAACCACTGAAGTGGAATGGGTGGAGGGTGTGCACCCAGGGAGGGCCTGGAAGCTCCTCATCCCTTCCCATACACTGTGCTCTCTACGTCTCTCCAATCTGGCTGGTCATCTTTGTAATATCCCTTACAGTGATAGTAAATCGATAATCATAGGTGTTTCCCTGAGGTTTGAGAGCCGCTCTAACAAATTAATTGAACCAAAGGAAGGAGTCAAATCAGGAACCAAGCCCTGATTTGTTGCTGTTTGGTCCAAAGCACAGGTTACAACCTGGGGCTTACACTTTACATTTGATGTGGGGGGCGGTTTTGTGGGACTGAGCCCTTAAGCAAGGTGCAGCCTCTGTAGATATGGTCTGTCAGACCTTGGGCCTCTCAGCTTCCTTAATGGTAAGAAATAAATTCCTTTTCTTTATCAATCACCCAGTTTCAAGTACAGGGAGTCCCTGAGTTATAAACATCCGATTTATGTACAACTCACCCTCATGAAGGGGTCTATTAAAGCAAGTTCCCGAGTTACAAACATCTGACGGAGGCATGACTTGTATTTACGAACATTGGCACAAACATCCAACTTACATATAACTCACACTTATGAACAGAGGCTATTTCAGGTAATAGGTAAATGTACCTGTTCCAATTTATATACAAATTCAACTTAGGAACAAACCTACAGACACCATCTCATTTAAAACCTGAGGACTGCCTGTTATTCTGTTATAAGCAACAGAAAACAGACTAAGACACCCACTCTTGCTGCTTCCAGGTCTGCTGGGGGTTCTTGTCCTTCTACCTGTGTGTGAGTGGGGGGCTGGAGCCATTGTGCCAGTGGAAGTGAAGGCAGACGGCAGACCTCGGGATGGGGGTGTGGGATTTGGGTGCTGGTGCTGGCTGAGGAGCCAGTGGGAGAGCTTGCCATGTGCCCTGGGTCTCTGCAAACTGACAAGGGGCTATCCCTGTTGGGTCCTGAAGGAACAGCTCCTCCTAACTCCTTGTTTTAGCAGCACGCAGATGCACTGGTCTTGATGGCATCTGTGCGCATGGGTATTGGCACATATGCCTGTTGGTATGCATGTGGATTAAATGTTGGCTTCTGTATGACAGCCTGCATCAATATAGGTAATAACAGCAGTGCACATTTATTATTATGTGCTAGGTACTATTCTATGTATTCCTTACAGACTAACTTGTTTAATCTTCACAAAAACCCATGGTGAGGAAATTGAGGCTCAGAGAGGAGGGATCACTAGTCTGAGATCACACAGCAATGAATAGCAGAGTTGGGATTTGAATCTGGGTAGTCTGCCTTGAGGCTTCACCTTTCTCTGGCAGACTCTTATCTCTCAGGTGCAAGAATATGTGTAGGTCAAAGAGAACCCGTGGAGGTGGGAAGAAGTGCAGGAACTCTTATTAAGGAAGACCCCCCAGCCCCAAGGGAACACTCCCAATCCCATTCCCCTTGTAGGTGTTGGGGAGCAGCAGACATTCAGAGTGCTGCCTTTTGTTCCTTGCCCAACACACACCTACAGCTAGGGTGGGCGTGGGGAGCAGACTGTTTAGATCACTTGGCTGACCTTGGGTACGGTCACACAGCCTTGGCCCACATTGGGCCTGGGTTTTCTCTAAGTGGCCGGATAATGCCAGCTTCCTGGGTTCTGGGTCCTTTCTCCAGACCATTGCTCACCTCTACTCCTCCCCTCCATCTTTATAGTATCCCATTCTCCTTCTTTGTCCTCTGCCTCTGGTCCCCTAAGAAAGGCAAAAGCAAACTGGCATCTTGAGCTCTTATCAGATGTCTGGTCCACTCTCGATACTGAGTTCCATTGCAAATAGCTTTTAATGCTTGAAGATAAATCTTTATTTTCTTTCCATCCCCTAAGAGCTTACATTAGGGGAGTGAGATTAGGAGGAAGGACAGGATGGGACTGGGTATAGGGTGGGAAAGAGCGTAATCGATAGATTTCACAGAAACACTTACATTTTATATTTTCCTAGACTTCTGTTTCTACCCCTCTGGCATATATGGGATTCAGCACCTGTCCTTAACTCCCCCTCCCTTGGCCATCATCACTCTTGTGATGATGATTATCACCACAGTCACTGGAATATCTAAAGACATGTATTGAACACTTACATACCACATGTCTGGTGCTATATAGTTGCAAAGGTATTTTACCCACCATGCAAAACCATGCAGTGGCTTTCTGTCTTGACCTCTGTGAACTTGAATGTCTTTATCACCTCTCTGGTTTGATTTCCTGGTGTGCTTCTTGCTGTTCCTTAAACACACTAGGAATGCTCCTACCTCAGGGCCTTTGTACTTACCTTTCCTCCTGTCTATACATTTCTGCTGGGGTTCTTCCCTGAGGGCAGAGTATGTTAAGACCCGTGGATCTGGAGTGACCAACTGAAGAAATATAAAGTTAGAAGCTGCAAGAAAGAAAGAGATAAGACACACAGAATAGAATTTTCAAAGATGGGAACTCAGGGGACCATTGCCTGCTTGTGGAGTTCTGGCAGTGGCCCTGAGTGTCAGTTTTACTCAGCTTTTATTGAAGGTTATTTGCTCATTAGCCCAAAGGGTAAGCTGAGGAAGGGAACAAATACGCCAGCTGTTTCTCTGAATGAGCATATCAGCTCCTGTTGTTTCTATGATCATTAACTTTAAGGGTCTGAGCAGTCTTGAGAAATCCAGAACCTGAACAGGTGTGAGGGCAGCCTCCTGTCTGAGGTCACACACACAGATTCCTAGGGAAGTGTTAAACTCGACTAGTTTACTGTGGAGTAAAACGCCACTAGCATCAATCTCCTTTGAAGAATCAGTGGGAGAGAGGAATTTTCCTCACATCACCACCACAGAGGGTCTTCCTCTGTGAAAAGGGACATAAGCCCTCCTACCCGTATTTCAGGGCTCGAGCTATTCCCTTGATCTCTGTCCCAGCCAAATACAAATCTCCACAATGGGTATTTGCTTTGTCTGCTTACTGGGCAGGAAATGGCCTAGTTAATGTATCTTTCCAGGTCTTACCACAGCATCTTCTGTGGCCATTATTTCTTCAGAGTGTTCACAGACCCAGCAGGGGTGTTAGTAAGCTGAGGCCAGAGTTCTAGGAAAAGCAGGAAACTTGTTCAGATAAGAAATTTAGAGATATGTTGGAGAATTCTGGGAAGATGGCTGACTGGCAGCAACTCTCGTCAGAGGCTCCTGAGCAAAGGAAGAAAAACTGGATGGAATCAGACTCTACGAAGCCAAAGATGGGGACCTGAGTCAAGAAAGAAGTTCAGCAAGCGGTAACTCCAAGGAAGAGCATTCAAGAAAACAAATTACAGGTATAAAGCCTGTTAATTAGAGGATGGGAGACCCCTTCCCCAAACAGGAGGCCTGCCGCAGGCTATCTGCGAACAAGCAGGGAACAAAAGACCTCTCATTTTACCTTGCTGGAGAGAGCAGCTAAACTCCAGGTCTCTTCCTCTAGGGAGGTCCCACCCTATGAACCTAGACACACCCTCCAGGCATAAAATTGAACAGATATTTTCCCCTACAAGTCCAAATTCCCAGTCCAGCCTTTCCCCCTTGCATGGTGGCCTACAGTTCTGCCCCCTGCAGAGCACAGAGTGTTTGGTTTTGTCCTGAGAGACCTGGGCATAGTGTGGACAGCCAACCATCAGGACAAAATCCGTGACTAATGGGGAAGAAAGAGGGTGTGGGAAGAAAGAGACACTTAGTGGGAGGAGGAGCAGTCCCCTGGTTATGACTATGCCTGGCCAGTGATAGTGTTGACCCTTGGTTTGGGCTGTGACTGGTGGGACAGGGTGCAGAATCCCTGGCTCTGACAGCACCCACAGCAGAAGAATGGTTGTCCTGTGTGACTGCGTTTGGCAGATAGGGCTGGTCACCAGCCCCTACTGGGCCTGCAAGCAGAGGCTTAATAGGCATGGACTGCGACCTGAGAGCAAGGGCGCAGTATCCTGATTCCAACAGAACCCTTGAGCAGTGGCTTACTGGGTGTGAACCAAGCCCTGAGGGCTAGGGCGTACTCTACTGCCTCCAGTGGGGCTGGTGAGCAGAGGCTTACCAGGTGAGGACTGAGAACTGCGGGTGAGTGTATGAACAGAGGCTTGCCAGGCAGTGGACTGAGACTGGCAGGCAGGGTGTGGTCCCCTAACTCCAACTGGTCTGGCAAGCAGAGGCTAGCTGTGTGTGGACTGAGACCAGAGGGCAGGCCCAGTACCCTGACTCCAACAGAGCCTGCAAAAAGAGGCTTGCCAGGCAGTGGACTGAGACTGGCAAGAGGGGGCATGGTCCCCTGATTCCAACTGGTTTGGTAGGCACAACTCCAGGCCCTACTCCAGAGGCTAGCTGTGTGTGGACTAAGACCAGTGGGCGGGGGTGTTGCCTCTGGCTCCAGCTGGGCCTTTGAGCAGAGAAGCAGACAATAGTGTGGACTGAGTCTGGCAGGTGGGAGTGTGGATCCCTGGCTCCAATTGTGCTTTGAATCCCTTTGCTTTGAATTGTCCTTGAATCCCTCTCTGTTGGGCAGGGTTTGCACTGCCAGAGACAATTTGGTTGGAACCCATGTTTGGGACAGCCTACTCTGGGACATTCTGAGGTTGACCTTTGAAGTTCTGTAGTGGAAAAGAACTGAAGGGTGGGGGCTGGGTGCCACAGCTGTTTGTATCTCTTCACAGTTGAGATTTAAATCTAATAAGGTGGTTTCTTAGGATAGGGTAGAGGTAGGCTGATATCAAAGCAGAGCTAGCCTGCACTATCTCACTAAGTAGGTTCTCAGAGTCTCCAGCCAAAACTCTGAAAGGGGCCTTTGTAAAGTTGTAGGAGATAAGCCACAATTACAAAACCTAGAGCTTTGGTAAGGGGCTATCTCTACTCCCTGGGCACCCCAATTCAACCACCTTACCAGTTCTAATAACCAAACAGTAGAAAATAAACATGGTGCAGACCCAACAGAACTCTGGCAACATGAATAACCAGAGTAGATCAACCCTCCCCCCCAAGAAATGACAAAGGAATGCCATGCATAGACAAATGGCAGCAATGTCAGCAACTGAATTCAGAATATGGATTGCAAATAAGATAAATAGAATGGAAGAAAAGATGGAAATTGAATTCCAAGGAGTAGTTCTAAAGTTGTCTTAAGAAATTAATGAATTCAAAGCCTAAGTCACTGAAGATACGGACATAATGAGAAAAGAGATAGCAGAGGTCAAGGAAACGAAAAAGTTAGTTGAGGAGCTCCAAAATACAGTAGAATCCCTCACTAATAGAGTTGACCAGGCAGAAGAAAGGATCTCTGAAACTGAGGACAAAGCTTTTGAATGTTCCCAAACACTCAACAAGGTAGACAAATGGAGAGCAAAAACTGATCATTCCCTGAGAGAGTTGTGGGATCACTCCAAAAGATCTAACATTCGTCTTATAGGAATTCCTGAAGGAGAAGAGGATGGTCCTAAAGGTACAGATGCTCTACTCTAAGAGATTTTGGAGGAGAATTTTCCAAACATTGCAAGAGATTCAGAACTTCAGGTAGCAGACAGTTTCAGAGCCCCAGCAAGACTCAATCCAAATAAAGCGTCTTCTAGACACATTGTGATTAACTTTGCTGAAGTTAAGATGAAGGAGAAAATTCTGCAAGCAGCCAGACGTAAGAAAAGCATCATCTACAAAGGGAGAAATATCAGAATAACTTCAGATCTCTCAGTCGAAATGTTTTCAAGCCAGAAGAAGACGGTCATCAACTTTCAATCTCTTAAAACAAAATAACTTCCAGCTCAGGATTCTCTATCCAGCTAAACTGAGTTTCATTTGTGATGGAGAAATCAAATACTTTAATGACATAGACATGTTGATGAGTTTTGCCATAACTAAACCAACTCTCCTGGATATTCTCAGACCCATCCTCCACAATGCTCTACCTCCAAAGTAAACTCACCCAGAAATTTTTTGAACAAAACCCAGCTTCCATAGTGATAAAAGGATTAAAAATGTCCACTGGACATCTGAAAATTATGACACCCAAACCACAACCAGGCTTATCAATTCTCTCAATTAATGTGAATGGTTTAAATTGTCCTCTAAAGAGGCACAGGCTAGCTGACTGGATACATAAATTCAGACTGGATATCTACTGTATGCAAGAATCTCACCTTACCTTAAAAGATAAAAATAGACTCAGGGTGAAGGAATGGACTTGTATAACACAGGCAAATGGAAACCCGAAAAAAGCAGGGGTTACAATTTTAGTAGCAGATACAATTGGCTTTAAACCAACAAAGATAAAGAAAGATAAGGAGGGTCACTACATATTTGTCAAGGGAAACACCCAACATGAAGAGATTTCGATAACAAACATTTATGCACTCTACCAGAATGCTCAGTCATCCTCCAAAATAGACCATATCCTAGGACACAAGTCTAACTTCAGCAAATTTAAAAGTATAGAAATTATTCCTTGTATCTTCTCAGACCACCATGGAATAAAAGTTGAACTCAACAGCAATGGGAATCTCCATGCTCAAACAAAGTCATGGAAGCTAAATAATCTTAGGCTGACTGATAGCTGGGTCAAAGACAAGAATAAGAAGGAAATCACCAAATTTTTGAAACTGAATGAAAATGAAGACACAAATTATCCAAACTTGCAGGATGCTGCAAAGGCAGTCCTAAGAGGGAAATTTATAGCATTGGATGCCTTCATCAAGAAAACAGAAAGAGAGGAAGCCAACAACTTAATGGATCATCTCAGGCAACTGAAAAAGGAAGAACATTCCAACCCCTAACCCAGCAGAGGAAAAGAAATAACCAGAATTAGGGCTGAATTAAATGAAATTGAAAACAAGGATCATTCAGAAAATCAACAAAACAAAAAGTTGGTTTTTTGAAAAAATTAACAAAATTGATAAACCTTTGGCCAACCTAACCAGAAATAGAAAAGTAAAATCTTTAATATCGTCTATCAGAAATGATAAAGGAGAAATAACAACAGACACTTCAGAAATTCAAAAAATCCTCAGTGATTACTACAAAAATCTCTATTTCTAGAAATATAAAAATCTGAAGGAAATGGACCAATACCTGGAAGCATGCCACCTTCCTAGACTCAACCAGAAAGAATTAGAAATCTTAAATAAACATATATCAACCACTGAAATAGCATCATCAATACAAAATCTCCCTAAAAAGAAAAGTCCAGGACCAAATGGCTTCACATCCAAATTTTATCAAACATTTCAAGAGGAACTAGTGCCTATATTATACAACGCTTTCCAAAGCATAGAAAAAGAAGGAATAGGGTGGTGCCTGTGGCTCAAAGGAGTAGGGCGCTGGCCCCATATGCCGGAGGTGGCGGGTTCAAACCCAGCCCCAGCCAAAAACTGCAAAAAAAAAAAAAAAAAAGAAGGAATACTTCCCAATACATTCTATGAAGCAAATATCACCCTGATACCCAAACCAGGAAAGGGTCCAACAAAGAAAGAAAATTATAGACCAATATCATTAATGAATATTGATGTAGAAATATTCAATAAGATCTTAGCAAACAGGATTCAACAACATATCAAAAAAATTATACACCATGATCAAGTTGTTTTTATTTCAGGGTTATAGGGTTGGTTCAACATATGCAAATCTATAAATATAATACATCACATCAATAAAAGAAAAAAAAAAGACCATATGATTCTCTCAAATAATGCAGAAAAAGCCTTTGATAATATCCAGCATCCTTTCATGATCAAAATTATTAAGAAAATAGGCATAGAAGGGACATTTCTTAAACTGATAGAGGCCATTTACAGCAAACCCACAGCCAATATCATATTGAATGGTGTAAAATTGAAAACATTTCCACTCAGCATCCCTAGGTCTGATCAGAGGAGCACATCTGGATCAGAAGA